>MRSU01005835.1:0-52719 GCA_008369845.1 Trichomonas gallinae
CTAAAGGTCTAGAGATTAAAAAATGAGCGTGGATGAAAAAAGACGATAAAAACCGTTTTCGTGCAAGCGCACCCTTAACATCAATAAAACGATATCAGCATTATATTTCAGAACATAGATCATTTATGGTTTAAAACACATTAAATTTTAAAATCCTGAGCTATTTTTTTATTATTTAGTTTGGAAATGATTTTTTACTATTTAATAATATTTTTCTATTTAATGAAAACCTTCATATACGACATTTACATCACATATGCAATCAAAAAAAAAAAATCAATTGAAATCAAAAAAAAATTATATATTTAAACAAACAATAATATGCGAGTACAGAATGTCCTAAGCATCTAAATGTGATCATCTTGTAATATTTCGGATATAATTCAGAATTAGGCAAAATTGCCTTCAACATATGATATTTCTTCTTCAAAAAGCTCCATCTTGGTTAATGTTTGAGGGTTATCGAAGTTGAAATTAACATTAAATGGAAGAGATAATTTTTCATATATTAGCTTCAAATGGTTTGTGAATTCAATCAATGATGATCTGAGTTGAGCGATATCATCCTGAAAACACAAAGAAGACTCCATTAGATTTGAAATTGTTAGACATGATGTAGTAATGGTAGCACGAATATTGGAAATCTGATATGATGATGTCAGACTTAAAGGAATACCTTTTGATAGTATCGAAATAGCCATAGAAGATACTTGAATCATTGATTTTTTGAAAGTTGGGAAGTCAAAGTTTTCAAATCGCTTAGATGCTGGAAGTGCAAACGTATCGTCGATGAGTTTCCTCGCATGAAATGCAATTGAAAATAATTGATTAAAACGAATCATTGATTTGTCTTGTGTTGTACGGCAGCCACTTACCGATTTTTTGATTGTGTCAAGACCTTCAAAAAGATACTGAAATGCTTCTTGCATTAATTCGTAATATTGTGTAGTGCCACCTGCGTTAATTGAATGTGCTGACTCGGCGAAACGCTCGAGTTTTGTGAGTAGTTTACTTGCGTTCTTTGCATAAGGTGTATTTTTACGATCTTGATTTAATTTTAATAACGAAGATTTTGGACGACGGGAATCTAACTGTGAAATGGTCAAGGTGTTAAATTTCTTGAAATTCTCTGATAATTCTTGAAACTGTAATGAAAATTCTGTATATATTCCGTCAGGTAATTTATTTGTAAAGAATTTATAAGATTTTTGGAGTAATGAAAATGATTCTGCTGATGATTTCATCTCATGGCAAGTGCTTTTTATCATTCGAGGGGCAACAATTGTCCTAACAGTTCGTGCAGATGGAACTAATCTTTCTCTGGAACTCAATAAAGCTGAATTTGGCCTCAAATTATTGTTGATATTTAATGGGTATATTGCTCTAATCGAAGTTTGAGGTCGATAAGATGCAGGTAATACAGAGTTCATAAACAAAAAAAATTTTTAAAAAATCTTGCCATGTAAATGAACTTATCAACAATGTAAAGTCAAAATTATAATGGAGAATTATAAAATTTAAAAATGAGTAATATCTTACCATCTTATCTTACTCAGTTCATAGACGACATCCTCAAAAACATATCGAAAGGAGATGATCCCATGTACGCTAGAAAACTAGTCCTGAAGCTAAGAGAAAATAAACTACTTATTCAATCCGAAACTCAAAATAACTATGATCAACATCAAACTACTACAATGTTTGCAATCATACAACATAAAATTAAAAATATTAAAAATCAAAGCGTACGATGTTTATATGCAATGAGATGGAATCTCTTTCTTGACATATTTATTACTTCACTAGAAGGTACCGAAATAGGACGGTTTTCTAATGTAGTGCAAGAATCATATATACTCGATATTGTGCCAAATCCAAATTTCCCGACAATTACTGAACTTGAAGAAATGGGATATGATGATAAAGAACAACTCACCCTTAAATCAATTGGAATATGCTCATCAAGTTATAATCAATTAAATTTCTCCACCTTTAAGCAATCTGCATCTAAATCTGCATTACGTATGACTCAAAACAAAAAGACATTAGGTGGTTCTGCAACTCCACAACATTTTAATTCTGCGATTAAATAAAAATCACCAATTTGGATATCTTTTAATTGATTTTTATTGTCATCGACGATGTCCTTGATGAGACTAAAATGTATTTATTATGTAGTGTAAATTAATTTTTTTTTTTCATTTTCATGACTGAGTTAATAGATCCAAAGCTTCAGCCCTCTGTTCAACTTCTAGTGGAAAGGAACAGGATATTAACTGAAGAAAACAACGAAATGATCGAAAAGATTCATCAGCTGATGACTGAAAATAGTTATTTAAAAGTGGCACAGATTGAACTAAAAAAACATTGCGAGGAGTATATACAAGAGCAATCCCAACTCATGGAAGGACCCAAAATTGAAATGTCTAAGCAAATCGATTCGTTAGAAAACAAAATTAAAGATTTAAATAGCTCTATCAATCAACTGCAAGCTGAAAATAACGAGAAAACGCTTGAATGTAAAAGTTTACTACAAATTTCTGAACAATCTAAAGATGATTATAATCAAAATATTCAAATTTTAACTACGAAGCTCGAAAAATTACAAGCCGCATCAAAGGCACAAAAACAAAACAATAAACAATTGGAAAGTTTAGTTAATACGCTTCAAAAAAAATTATCTAAATCTGAAAAATTAAACCAAGATTTGCAACAACTAAACAACACAAAAGAAAACAATATAAATCAACTAAACAATACTATTACTCAGCTTAATACTCAAAATGATCAATTAAAAACGAAAATTGAAAAACAAAATCAGGAAATCCAATCGATAACTAACAATTTAAACAATTCCGATCAAAAGCTTAAAGATGAATGCATGCATAACGATAATCTTAAGGAAATACTCGCACAGATGCAAAAACAAAATATTACGTTAACTCAAGAAAAAGAGCTATTATTCGAAGAAAAGCAGCGTTTATCCACAGATATGTCTAATTTACAAACAAAACTTGATACAATCACAACAGATCGAACTAATCTTTTTAAAGAAAACACAAAGCTTTCGCAATCGCTTACATCAGCAAATCATAGCAATACTAATTTGGAAAATGAAGTTCGAAATTTACAAATTGCAGTCAATAACTTAAAAACAGAGAATCAAAATTTACAATCTCAGAATCAAGAACTTTTAGAATATAAAGTCTCACTAGAAGAGAAAAATAGACAACTTGCT
The DNA here is from genome assembly GCA_008369845.1 of Trichomonas gallinae. Lineage (NCBI taxonomy): Eukaryota > Parabasalia > Trichomonadida > Trichomonadidae > Trichomonas > Trichomonas gallinae. The sequence continues at coordinate 3,239 of MRSU01005835.1, forward strand.
AAAAGCGTTTCAGTCCTAGAAAAATCAATTTCAAAATTAAGTTCAAAAAATGAGTCTTTAGAGAAAGATAATAACGAAATTTCAAGCCAGTTGCAGACTGGTAATGCCAATATTGCTAGTTATTCTAAAGAAAACGCTGTTTTAAAGGAGAAAATTAAAATTGCTGAAGAAAAAAATCAAAAACTTAGTGAGCAGAACAATGAAATCACAGCCCAGCTCAATAATATAACGTTGCACGCTAATGAACTCGAAGAATCATTGCATCAAATAAGTCTAATAAATTCTGAATTAGAAAATACTAAGAAAATTCTAATTGCTGATAAAGAGAACCTTAATTCTAAGCTTTTGAAGGTAAAAGACAAGTTGCACAATGTAGAAATGCAGAACTCAGATAATGAAATGAAAATTCAAAATTTAAACAAAGAAAAAGATGGATTAAGCGAAAAAATTGAAAAATTAAAGGAGAAAATCGGTATTTTAACTGTGCAAAATACAGAGCAAAGCACAAAACTCATTAAATTATCAAATGAAAATCTTAATCTCGCAGGAAATATTGAAGAACTGAAAGAAAGTGCTGTATTTTTGTCCACACAGAATAAAGATCTCGAAACACAAGTCAATGACCTATCAACAGAGAATGAAGAGTTCAAGAAAAAGTGTATTAATTTATCTAATACAAATAGATCGCTAGAAGACAGTTTGGAGAAGCTTTCTATCTCCAATGAAGAAACTGAGCGTGTTAAACAAGAACTTGAAGAAAATCATCATAATTTATCAAAAGCAAATGAAGAAACAATCGCTCAAGTTCAAATACTTAAATATGAGAAGGATGAGATAACAAAAAGGTTAAATGACATATTAGATAAGCAAAAGAAAGATGAGCAATGGCTCAATTCTTTACTTTCAAGTTTTATTGATATAGTCAAGAAATTTAATAATGAAATAGAGATTCCGTCGAATTTACCTCCAAAGGAAGCATTCTCAGCTATAATTGATGCGTTTTCGAAGACAAAAATTTATGTTGATGAAAAAATTCTAAATTTAAACGAAGAAAACTCTGATATAAAGAAGGAGCTTTCAAACGCGAACTTAGCGTTGCGAGAATTAGAGATGAAATTAACAATTGCGAAAAATGAGTTATTAGCAGAGAAAGATACAAACTCTAGATTTTCAGATGAACGAAAAGAACTGACGGATGCAAACAATGTTTTAAGATCTGCACTCATGAAAGTTAAAAATTCACTGATTGAAAGCGACGCGGAAAGGAAAACGCTTAAAGAAGAGAATGTTGCACTGAAAATAAAACTGGATAAAGCAGCTAAAGAAGCGTAGAATATATGTTAGTAAAATTATTGTATTTTTTCAAATTCACATATATTTGTTTTTTCTTTAGCAAATTTGTATTCGGTTTCTGATAAATACTTTTCAAATATCAGCCCATTAATATGCTTTATTCTATATTTGCTATATTTGGGTTGTTCACCAGTTAATTTTGTCGATTTATATGTGTTTGTATATGTTTTATCGATTGAAATGTTTCGTTCATATTTTACTTTATAAGTATTATCTGATAAATCTTCTGTTTGTGTTGTGAAATTAACCAGTAAATTATTTGATTTTGATGTATTAGATATTGTAATGGTATCCCATTTAATATTAGAGAAAGAGCCTTGAACTTGATAATTCTGCTGCTGTATATTGTTTTGAACTGGAGCTGGATTCGCTGCTTGGCTCTGATTGTTTTCAACTTGTTGTTGTTGACCGCTATTAATGCGGATTACTCCTGTCGTAACTGTTGCGCGAGACTGATCGATCGAATTGGTTAATTCATTCAATATTGATTCCATGTTAAAAAAATATAATGGAAAAATTATTACTTTACATGTCAAAAACATTTACGTGGCATAATTTATATTTACTTGACAAAAATACGTGTCAAAAAAAATATACGTGGCGTAATTTATATTTACATGTCAAACAAAATGAAATTCTTTTATTTCTTAGGAATACAGAATGAGTAATTTAACTATAGCTGTTGAAATCTCATAATTACTCCCAATAGATGCCGTTATTGGGTGAATATAAATTTTTTTTAGAAGATCCTATAATAATATGAAGAAAATGACACGTAAATATTTACAAACAAAAAATCTGAACAACTTGTCACTTTTTAAATCATGTCTATCCTTCAGAAAACATTAGATAAAGCTTTAGGTCTCCCAAACTACGCAAAGATGGCAATTGGTGCAGGTGTTGGCCTTGGCGTTTCAACGGCTCTTTTTAACGCTTTTAGTACAGATACAGTCGCTGACCTTCCACCAGCCAAGAACTTAAATGGTTTTGCCCCAACACTTACTAGAAAAGAAGCCGAATTGATCCTCAATCTTCCACCAAACTACACACAGCAAGATATCCAGAAACAGCATAGAACATTAATGGCTCTTCATCACCCAGATAAAGGTGGATCCTCATACATTGCTACTAAAGTTAACGAATCTCGTGACTTCTTGACAGTTGGAACAAAAGTTTAAAAAAAATTGTTCATTTGTTATATAGAGTTTCATTATCATATAAACTAATAAATCAATGCACGTAACTTACATACCTTTTTCTTTTTTATTCTTTAGACCAGAATATTATATTGCAATTTACAAAATATGATCTCTGACACATTTGTCAAAACTTTGTTAAAATTAGAACTTTATGTGTCATGTGTCAAATTATGATATAAGGTTAAAATAAAAGTGTAAAAGAGTTTCCCCTTTTATATTTTGTTTGCCCCTTTTTATTTAATATGGAAACTTACAAAGCGTCTCTTCCAGTTTTAGACAGAGATTTTACTTTGATATTTAAAGGAGAAAAGTATAAAGTCTCGAAGTATCAATTGAGCATGCATTCATTGAAATTTTGCGATTTATTACAAAATTTAAATGATGATTTTCTCGAGATTTCGCTGCAGACGACTGTAAGTGTCTTCAAAGAGTTTATAAAGGCAGTTCATGGAGAAGAATTCTGTTTAACATCATCAAATGTGTATGAATTATTAAAAATCGCACAAGATTGGAAAGTTCAAGTGTTAATCGAGAATTTATACAAATATATCGAAGAGAACAACTTGCCTAAAGATAAAGTTAATGATAAACCACAAGAAATAAATCAAAATTTAGTTCAAATTTTAGCACAAAACGTAGACAATGCAATAAAGATGCCATCGTTTTTGCATCTGCCTTTTGATGTTATATTACAGATATTTTCAATTCCTCAAGCTAAAATCATTGATCTTCACAATTATTATCAATTTATTACGCAAATGCTCGACGTTCACGGCAAAAAAGCAACAAAATTGGTTGATAATATCGATCTTAAACTACTTCCTTCTCAAGATTTGGTCGAATTACTTGAAAATCCAAATATTGATAAAAATTACATTTCGCATAAATTGCTTCCTGTTGCGAAATACTATGTTGTAGAGACAGCAAAACTTGAAGAGAGCTTTTCTCAGGCAGAAACGAGCTCTTCAACACTTCAAAATCCTGATTCTGCATTAAAGAAAGCTGTCTCACGCGTTAAAGCCTTACAAGACAATATTAATGACATCACAGATCAAGCTGATGATATTTATAAGGATATTCAAGAAGAATTAGCATTAATTAAAACATTATTATCAGAATTAGACAAAAAGACGAAAGCTGAAGCACAGAAACAAGATGCAGACTCAGAGAAGGCTTTCACAGACATTAAAAACATATGCGATCGCCTAGAAAGACTAAAACAGCAAGATTTAAAGAGAAGTCCGCAAAGAAAGAACTCAATGCACGGCGAGCAGCCAGTTTTCAAGGATGGACTAAACGATGAAGGCGATTTATCTATGTAAATATATAGAACCGTTCATTTATATATAATTTTTGTGAATAAAAATATATTTGTTATCAAAATAACTAATTTTGATCATATTGATTGATAAAAATTATCTTTTTTGATCACATTATTTGCTTATTATCGTGATTTTCAATTAAATTTGATTTTTAGAAAAATAAAATCAATATATGAAAAGAAAATCAGCAAAAATAACTTAAAGAATCTATAGAGACTTTTAGAAAAGAGAGTATTTACATAAATTCTTACTTTGGACTCTATAGTTCTATTGTGAATTGAAAAATATAAGAATTTTAATATTAATTCGTTTTATGATTGTTATATGTATAGATGCTTTTCTATTAGTAGTAAATATCATTGTGAGAGTATTTAAAATTACATAAATATATTGATGAAATGGGAGAAATTAAAAATCTTGGTGAATTATAAATATTTTGGCAATTTTACAGGGCAAAATTTTAATATCTGGATATAAAGGATCTGCTTATGTAGTAAAATCGGTGTCAAATAAAATAAACGGTCTCCTGAAGGAAAAAAATGAATGTCGAATTTTCTTCTTCTATAGAAGATTATAACATAGGAGAAGGGAATGACGTTGTTCTAATGGCTAAAATCAAGCAGGAAAATAAAAAATTATCGAAAGAAAACTCGAAACTGATGAATCAAATTTCAAAATTGAAGAAACAATTCGATAATATGGTCGAAACTTCATCATCTGCAGAGTCTTTACGCTCTAGAAACTTGCAATTGGAACAACAGCTTCTTGAAGCCAACACAAAGAAAGCTGAAGTTGAAAATCGATTAAATATTGCATTAAAAAAGATAGAAGAGTTACAAAAGACTACAGATAAAAGAGATACGTCCAAACCTCCGGTTTTTAATCAAAATTACGAATTAAACGAAAAAATTAATAATTTAACGAATCAAATAACGAATTTAGAAGATCAACTCGCGCGCGAAAAATCCTCAAAATTCATGATACAAACTGAAATGGATCAAATTTATAGTGTTGCTAGTCAATGCTTCAAATTAAATATCAAATCTGCCAATTCTTTAATAGAAAGCATTCTCAAATACCAAGAAACGAAGGACAGACACGAAGATTCGGAAGTCGAAATAAGTCATCTTCTTAGTAAATGTAAGAAATTAAAGAAACAAAACAAACAAATCGATCAAATCTCGCAAAGCGCAATAAATTCCATCAGAAACGAGAAGGATAGGATCAATGAAATACTTAACAAGTGCAAAGCAGAGAATCTTTCGTTAAATCAAAATATTAAATTTCTTCAGTCTCAGATTTCGAAATTGGAGCAAGAAAATATCTCGCTAAACTCACAACTAAAGCAAACACAGAATCAAACTTTGTCATCAATTCAAGAATTACAAAGTAAACATGAACCTGAGGTAGAAATGCTTAAAAACACAATTAAACAAGAGCAAGAGAACTCTAAGAAGCTATCTAGCGAACTACTTAACTTAAATTCGAAATTAGACTCATCTGATAAAGATATTAAAATTTTACAAGAAAAAATTGCAGCATTAGAAAGGAAAGTTATGAAATGGAAAGGTAAATACAAAGATGCACAAGCACAGCTACAGGAATCGATTCCACCACCAAAATTAGAGCAACATGCAGAAGAATTAAGGAAATCATTACAGCAAAATGCAGAATTGAACAATGAAATAGATCAACTGAAAGAACATCTCAATCAAAAGTTACTTATCGAGAACGAATTTCAATCTAAATTAGACGAATCTGCAAAAGTTATTAAAATACTTAAGAAAGAGATCAAAAGTATTGCGGAAATGAATGAAATACCGCAAAGCGTCTGGTTGCACTGCAAAGTTCCTCGAGAAATCTCAGATTACATTCACGAAGTTTCATCAAATCCAGCAACAAAGATTTCAGTGAAACTGACACAAATCATTAACTCAATATATGAATTTTACAAGTCAAATAATGAGAAATGGGCCAATGAAACTGAAAAGGCGAGAAATGAATTGTTAAATTCGCAAAAGAAGCTTAATTTACTGACATCTTACTTGAGCAGACTCTTCCCTGATGTCATTGTCAACTTCGAAGGCATCGCTGATGAAGAAAAAAGCAGAGAAATTTTGCATATGGCAATTCTTAAGTGGAAAGATGCACAAAAGGAGACAGAAATGCAATTAGATGAGCTAAAGAAGTCTGTTAATGTGCATTTTGGAGTCTTAGGAGTGGATTCTTTTGCTGATGCAAGAAATGTTGTCACAGAGTTAATATATAGAGCTAAACAACTCAAAAAAGAGAATAAGTCATTATCAAGGAAGCTGTCACAAAGCATAGATAGCGAAGAATTGCTTGCAAAAACATTGAAAAAGATCAAAGTTCAAAATACGCAGATATCTGATGCGATAAATGCTGTTCAACAGGAAAATGACGGTTTAAGACAGCGAGTAAATGAGTTAGAAAACCTCCCGCCCGATCCAGAAATGATTTCAGAAATTACAAAACAAAAAGATGAATTAGTTCATTACGATAAAGTCATTGGTGATCTTAACCTGAAAATGCAGTCAGCATTAGACGAAAATGCGAATTTAGTTCATGCAAATGAACAATTAAAATCAGAACTTGCTGAAACGATTCAAGCAATGAATAGAGTTAAAGCAAATGGAGATTCGATGAAAGAAGATGTTTCCTTTAAGATTGATGAACTTGTTGCTAAAATAAAACAGCAAAAACATCAAATCAAGGAAGAACGTCAAAACTTCTCATTTGAAATGGATAAGTTCCGCGAGCAGTCAGAGAAAATCATCAATTCATTGAAATCACGCATAAATGAACTCGAATCTGATCTTGAAAAAGCGAATTCGAAGAATATTGAGCTTGCAACAAGCTTAAAGACATCGGAAACTAAATTTGCAGCACTTCTTGATGAGAAAGAACGCGAAAAGAAACATATTGAATCTCAACTTCAAGCGAGAATGAATTCTATGTCAAGTGACTACCACCACCAAGTTGAAAATGCTCAGATGAACACAGACCTTGCTATGAAACATGTAATACAGACGTTAATTCATGCTTTTCCGTTTTTGTATGATTCTAATTCTGAACTTTCTATTTCGGAATATGAGAATTGCATATCCATCCTCAAAGATAAGTTTGGTGAACACCAACAGCTTGAATCTCAAATTCGCTCGATTTTGGGAATTTCTTCAAATGATTCGATTTTGAAGGCTCTGACGCAGGCAATGAAATCCAGCTATTCAACTGCATCATCAGCATTCTAGAAGTTATTTATTTTGTTTATGTTTTGTTATAAATTTATTTTGTTTATTTTCTAACCTTACCATATGTATATATCGCTTATCTATCTCATCTATCATTTATATTTAGGTATTTTGGACTCCATAACAAAATATTTTTGATAAAAAAATTAAATAATGGAAAATCATTAACTATATGGGTATACTGGTCAGGTTTATCGTCTTATGATGTTATCATATTGAGATATGCTCTTAAACTGGGTTTTAATATGATAAATGTATAACTTCAATTAAAAATTAGGCAACTTTGCATTACTCGTACATATTTACTATTAGATGATGTTTTCGATAAATTTTATTTAGTTTAATTGGATAATTACCGATTATTATCTTGAACATTTTAAAGCAAAAATGTAAATAAAATAGATAGAACCGATTGTTATCGATAATATAGCCGATAAACGATATCTTAGCAACAATCAATTGTCAATACTTGTTTAAAATCTCGATTGTCCTATGAATCAGAAAAAAAAAAAAAAAAATAAACAAGAACTCAATGCCATAGTTCTGAATACAGCTATATAATTAGTTTATTGGCTCATATCCATAAGTATTCGGATTCAATATCGATTGATGAAATGAAAAATTGTTATCAAAAGGATAGTGAACAAAAAATCTATAATTTGTACAAAATACGCGAACGGAAGCATATTTTAGCTGACAAAAAAATAATTATTTTGAATATTTTACTTATCGTCCTAGACAATTTGGCTCATTTACTTAATAACATGTGAATGTCATTCAAATTTATTTTTCAGAGCATTCAAAAGTATTTACCATCCATAGTAATACTAAATCATACTATTGCATTTTAGCCTAAAGCTGGAAATTGAATTATTAAAATTGAATACACTAATTGATCACTCAATTTTAATCAACTAATAGTAGTATAACTATATATCATTGTTTTTTAGCTAAAAATGAATATTGAATTTTAAAAAATTGAATCATTTATTTGAATATATTCATAAGTATTCATTTTACTAGATATAAACCAATAAAAAAGTATATACATTAATTTGAATTAGTTATGATTGATTGGTTCTATTTAGTCTTTAATGATTGTGCACATTTTATCAAACAGAATTAAAATTCAATTTTCATTTTGTAAATAAATTTTGAGACTGATTTTTCCTCTCATTAAAAATAATATCTATTTATGTTTATAGATTATAATTTTAAAGTTTCATAATGGATCTATCATTTCAAGACAAATCATTGATATTTATAATCTATATAATATATAACATGGATTTTTGATGACAAAATGACTTAACTGTGAGATTGTGTTTTCCATTCAAAATTTAAATGGTTCGATATTTAATTTCAATGCAGAACTTTCAAAATTATGCGGTTTTTGCTATCATCAAATCACATGTAAATATATTATAAAATGGAAATATAACATAAATAATAAAAAAAAATGCTGGACGATTATTTTGCTATTTTTTTAAATGAATTGTAATGATGAAGAATACATAAAGATGAAGAACTTACACTATAGGGATACAATAGGTTGTGGTGCATCAGGTGTTGTCTATAAAGTGTATGATCCAATCTATAACAGAGAATTTGCATTAAAGTCTATCAATCTTTCGAAGTTTAATCAAACTGAAGTGGAATGCATGAAGCAGGTAGATGATCCTAATGTTGTCCCACTGTACAATTACGAGTTTTACAATGGTTACGTTTATTTGCTAATGGAATTCTGCCCAATAACACTTGAAAAGTTTTGCATGCATAATAATTCTATTGGTAATCAGAAGCTTATAAAATACGCTCTTGACATTCTCAAATCGATTAGAGCTTGCCATAGAAATCGTGTAGCGCATTTGGACATCAAACCATCCAATTTCGTTATTGATCAATATGACAGAGTCAGAGTGTGTGATTTTGGTCTATCTTTAAAGATCAATGTCTCACAACTCGACGAAACATATTGTGGATCAATACCATTTATTGCTCCTGAGATACTAGCAAAGGTTCCGCATGATCCATTGAAGGCTGATGTCTGGGCAATTGGCGTTACATTCTTTATAATGGCAACAGGAAAATTCCCTTGGGCTGGAGATGACAGAGAGACTTTATGCCAGAACTTAATGACAATGCCACCAAGGATAGAGATGATACATAACAAGGATTTCGCGCAGATTATTAAAGAATGCCTTACAATTGATCCAGAAAAAAGGCCTTCTGTTGAATCTCTTATATCACGTCATATTTTCAATTTGAAACCACTCTCAATCATCAAGAAACATCCATTTGGAAGGGTATTTGAGCTCCATTCGTCTAGAGACACGCCTTTCTCTAAATCGAATTTGATTGTTCGTCCGAAAATACAGCGAGCGCAAATCCAGCAGAGTGCAAGGTGAGCTTGATTGATATGTTTGTTATATTATTATTAAATACCATGTTTAATTAACTTAATTTTTTATTGAAAGGATTTCACATAAAATATATTTCATTCCTTTGACATTTCAATTACCCTCATGTATATGGTAATAAGTCACTGTGAAATTAATGTAATTGTTTTTTTGAGGCAAATTTTTCAAGCACAAATGCATCAATAAAACTGTGGGAACAACAGAATGATGTTTATGATAATAATATATAATAAAATTACCGAAATCACATGATTGAACAATATTTCTTCACAGATATACAAAAGCTTCTGGATTTTTCATTTATATGAATTCTTTATAAAATTTGTTTCACTTTTTGCTAATAAATCATAGGCAAAAGACGTAGTTTTCTCCCTATATCGAAAAGTCATCGAAAAATACAAATATCATAGCAAATTTATGTTGCAAAATGCTTTCACATAGACTGTATATAGTATATATTTGAATAAATAAATGAATTTGCAACTTTATATTCATTTTGAAAATATTTTGTTAATTTGTCATTAATTAATGATAATTTTTTAGAATATCCTATAAATAGAAAAATATTAATATAAAATTGTCTAAATCAAATAATAAAAATAATCTGATTTCTTCAATAATAAAAATAATAAAACTTTACAAGAAATCAAATAAACATATAAAATATATAACAATCACATAGAATCGAGTCTAGATCTAACAATGTTCACCAAATTGATATCCTGAATTGTAGGTAATGTCCTCTCCAGCTGCGGTTTCACAGCACCAGAGAGTTCGCTGTGTTTGCTCGCGCTGATGAGGATCGTCGATATCATATCAGCATTCAAGCTCTTCGATAAATCCATCGAAATAACAAGCTGCGCCATCTCCAAGTTATTGCAAGCGACAGCTAAAACTAAAACGGCGAGTGGATTATCAGCAACAACATCCAAAACTTTCTGCAGTGTATCTTGAGTGACGACTTCTCCACCTTCAATCATCTGTGCGAGAGAAGCAGTGCAGACTGCCATGAATGTCGGATCAGTTGAATTCAAGCCGCCGACTAAATATTCCGAGCCCAACTTATCCAAGGCTTTGTATTTAGCGAGACATCTTATCGCAGAGGCAGCGAGCATTGTATCCACGGCGTGGTCAATTGCCACTTTAGCAGCTACATCTGTTATTGATTCAACTGTGTCCTGGTCGACTCCTCCTCTTGCTACCATTTCGAAAGCGAGTTGAACAGTTTTAGGAGAAACAGACCTTAAAATAACACTCGACTCTCTTCTCGCTTTGCATGCCAACACGAAGATGTTTGTGTCCACATCATCGTTGCCTGTCGGATAGATGTTTATCAGCAAGTCCAAAGATTGCTGAGACATTCTGTCGTGGCCGATTTGTCTGACCAAAAATGTGGCTTTTGACGCCAATGGTGTGTAAAAGAAAGGCTTCAAGCCTCTGACTTTGAGGTCGAAGTCCCTCATTTCAGACACAAGCGACAAGAAGTAGTCGCCGCGGTTCTCCGGGATTCCGTTCTCTTCTATGACTTTCACGATCTCTTCGTTGTTGCCTGATTCGACAGCGTTTCTCATCTTCGCGTCGATGCTCTCTGTTTCCATGGTGATCTTTGAGCGAACGTAGTTTGTGAATAGTTCCATGTCTGTGCCTGGTATGAACACGTCGCACTTGGCGAACATGTTGACGATTTCGTTGAAAGTTGGCCTTTGTTTAGGATCTCGAAGCCAACAAGCTTGAATTAAGCGCTTGAGGCCAGGAGGACAGTCGTCGTCAATTGGTGGGCGTGCATCGTTTACGAGGACTCTAGCAATGATCTGTGGAGGCAAAAGGCCGTCATATGGAACTTGGCAATGGTAAATTTCCCACAAAACTATGGCGTACGCGTATACGTCTACCTTCAAATCATAGCTTCTGGATGATTGAAGCAGTTCTGGGGCCATCCAATGCGGAGTTCCGATGCTTTCGGACATCAATCCTTCATTAGCATAGCGACTGAGTCCAAAGTCAATGATTTTGGCGCGTTTGTTTGTGTCAATGAGAACATTCAGTGTTTTGAGATCTCTGTGTATGATATGGCGATTGTGCAAAAATCTCATTCCTCTAGCGATGTCAAACATAGCAATCGAACGCTCTGTGGGCGATAATTCGTGCGTATTGTTGAGGTCATTGTAGAGGCTGCCTCCTGGCATCCACTCTGTAACAATGCAGAAGGGATAAGTATCTGTTGCTCCAACGAATCTCAAGAGACATTCGTGTTGTGCTGAAGCGAGAACTGATAGTTCACGCTGGAATGCATTTAGTTTCGAGCCAACGAGCTGCTCAAATTTTAATGCTTTGATTGCGACTTTCTCTTTTGTCTTTTTGATAATCCCCATGTAAACTGTCGATGAAACTCCGGTTCCTATCTGTTTCTCTATCTCAAGATCTGAATAGAGCAAGCGCCATTGCTGGTAGATAATTGGAATCGGAGAAAACACGATTTCATTTTCTCCAAATGTCCTTCCTTCGTAAGCTAATATGAATTCATCGATTTGAACAATTCTTCGTTGTACAACATTTGATATTTGATTATCTGAATCTGGGTTATTTAAATAATTTAGCAGTGAGAGTTTAATCGCTTTCAAGTCTTGTATGTGATAGTCGACCCATTCTTGCGCTGCAGAATTGAAAGAGCGAGCACCAATTGGATCTAAATCCATTGTCGCTTCTTGAAGAGCCGTAGCGTATTGGCATAGTAATGTCGGAAGATAATCTATTTGATTTTCGAGGAATTTTTGTGCCCATCCTTCAGAGAAATTTTGCTCAAACATATCTTGATAATTTTGCGCGTATTTAAGAATTGCATTGTATGCATTCCTGTGTGTTTCGGTGAGTTCTGACTTTCTAGCTCTCTGTGAGAATGATTGAAGAAAATTATGAAATTGATACATCGCAAACTGGAATTTTTTTCCATGTGCAACGACATTGGGAAGCATCGTGACCAAACCGTTGTACATTTTGCCGATTTCCTTGACAAGAGACTTCAGGTTCGACATCTCTAAATAAACTATGAAACAAAAAAATTACGGTTTTTTTCTTCAAATAAATTCTTTGGAATACTTGCATATTATTAATGATGATGACAACCATCATATTTGTCAAAAATTATGTTTTACGCGTCATTAAATTTGAATTGTGTAGTTTACGTGTCATTATACATGGTTTATGTGTCAGAAAACTATCAATTCACTTTAAATTTTATTCTTCTTTATCTGTCAAAACTGCATTATGTAATATTGAATATTTTGCTTGAGAAATCGGATTATCATATTTTGACATAATTCTGAAGATTACATGTCGATTTTGTTGGAATTCAGAATATTACATGTCATATTTGCCAAGTAATTGCAACTCCTTTATATATTCATCAAGATCACCTGTTAGTCATTGATTATTAATTTGCATTTATAACATCAAGCCCACATTACATATTTCAATTTATAATTAATCGAATCAATATTGAATTCAATCAGAAATCGAGACATTATAAAATCTAACTGAGCAGATACAAAAATATTAATCAATAATGATTTTAAGTATATCATATTATTATTTTGTAAAATATGGATTTTATAAACTATTATTCTTACAACATGATTTTAGATGTTTAGTATAGGTTATTATTAGATTGACAAGTTCAAAATTCGCAATATTTTTTGGAAATTTGAAAATATTGCATTTAAACGAAAATATTTTGAATATAGCCATAAATAACTAAATACTTTATATGTTTGATGCCAAATATGAAAAATATATAGCCACAAAAAAAATAAAAAGTGACAATCATTATGACGAAGCCTTTTTCTTTTGGTAGCACTGGAAAAACAGGATTCGGCGCCGCATCCACTGCAGGTGGATTTGGAAGCTCCCTTACTAAAGGACTGCCTTCAAGTGGTGCTACTCCAAGCGTTTATGGATCATCTTCGAATACTAGTACAGCCAGTGCTGTCTCAGGCGGTGATGGACCATATACAGTTCCATTTAACTCATTAAAAACACCATACCAAGAAAGCGATGTCGATAAAGTTAAAGTTCAAAATATCACATCTTTGCCGCAATTCAAAAACTGCACGCCAGAAGAGCTGAGATTCTACGACTATATCGAATCAAAGAAAATCGAAGTGCCAAAACACTTCAAAGCAGAAACAAAAGGTGTTCTTAAAGCTGTTGCACAGACTAGCAGCAATGCCGACGGAACAAAAACAACAGGCCTTGCTCCTGCTGGATCAAAAACAACACTACAATCAGCAGCTACTTCTTCAACTGCAAATTCAGCGACAAATCCTAAATTCGAAGAAAGCGAATTGAAATTCCCAGTCCCCAAGGCTGGTGTTGTTCTTACTGCTGCAGAATACTTCAAACTTAAACCAGTTCCAATCACCAGAGAAGAAAACGAATTTGATAACAAAAATGTCAGTACAAAATATCATAGAAATTATAACTCTTTGTTTATTAAACGCAATGCTCACCAAAGTTCGTTAGGATACGATTTCAAAAATATCACTCCACTTAAATTTAGCGCTGAAATGCTTAGATGTGCTCTACCACAACATGTTGATAAGCAGGAAGAGTTTGGTCCAATTAAAACAATTCCTCCACTTGATGAAATTCAAGGAAAGATTCAACACTTCAAAATTATACGCGATGGCTTTGCAGACATACAGTTCTTGGATGAAGTTGATGTTTCATCCATTAATCTCGCAACAGATATTATTATCAAATTATGCTTTGTTAATTTTTATCCAAGTCTTGAGAGTTCAAGGAAGCCTGCTCCAGGAAATGGATTGAATGTTAGAACAAGAATTACGATATACAACGCTTGGCCAGCTAATGAATATACAGGAGTTAGACAAAGATTCAGACCAGACCAAGAACAGGATATAAGGGCTTATGAAGGAAAACTTCAGGAGTTTTGCGCTTCAAAGAGTGCTGGATCTAGATTTATCAGATATGATCCAATAATGGGAACATTTTGTTTTGAGATTGATAATGTAGCAAACTATGGGCCTTATTTACTCCCATAACTTTATTATTATTTATATAAATATTATAGAATTTATTTTGTTTTCAAAAATCTTTTTATTAAATTAATTTCAAAAATTCGTGATCACTAATTTCAAAGAATGTATGTGCTGGACCCTCATTTATATGATTTGTGATTATTATTTTTTGTCTCTTTTGATTCATGAATTTGTATATAGATCTCACAGTTTACATGCCAAATTACCTTGGAGCGTTTTTGACACTTTACAATGTCAGATTTCCTTAAAAAGCGGTGTACCCAAAACTGTTATGTTATTGGCATGTGGATGCACCAATAATGATTTCGAAGCCACTCCTTTGATCAGAAATTGGAAGGTTATCGTTGTGTGAAATTGAATGTAGTCATTGAAAAAATTGTGAAAGTCAATTTTCAAATGATTCTCTTTGTTTTTTTCGTTGAATGGTCCTTATCTTTCGAATATGATCACGAAGGACTTGTTTTTGATCTAGACCCGGATACAAAAACAGCATCATTTATATCAACCTCACTCGAAGAAGCAAAAATTCCGGAATCAATCGAATATAACTCGATTTCATACAAAATGGAAAGGATAGATATTCAAAATACCCAAAATTTTACAAGTATTGACATTCCAAAAACAATTTTGAAGATTGATAAATTATCATATTGTCAAAATCTCAAGATAGTAACAATCCAAGATGGAATAACTTTTCTTGGGGAGTCATGGTTTACATCAATGACATCATCTTTTAATGTTGACATACCAGATTCTGTAGAGAAAATTGGAAACTGGTGTTTTGAAAATTCAGGCGTGAGAATCGTAACATATGGTCCAAAACTACGTGAAATTGGAAAACATGCGTTTATTAATTCGAATTTAATTTCATTGACGCCAAGATCAGAAAATAATATTCAAATAATTGAAGAATCATGTTTTGCGATGTGCACAAGCCTTTCCAACGTATCGATTTTGATATCAAAGCTAACTGAAATAGATGATGACGTGTTTGAAAATTGCAGCAAAATTGATAAAACAATAAACATTCCGGATTCAATAACAAAGATTGGTGTGGCGGCATTTGCATATTCATCTGTCGAATATATTACATATGGAAGCGCTCTTGTCTCGATTGGAGATTTTGCTTTTGCAGGATCTGACCTAGTCGCGTTTTTACCGCGAGAAAATGCTCAATGTAATATAGTTGAAGTTGGTGATATGTGTTTCCATAGCTGTGTCAGTCTCTCGTCGATTGGAAATTTAATTGATAATATTAATTCGTTTGGAAAATATGCATTTTCTCAATGTCCATCACTAAACATATCCATTAATCTCAATGATAATGTTGAACACATTCCAACTGGTTTGTTCAGAAAATCGGGAATTATTAGTTTAACTTTCAGTTCAAATCTTAAAAACATCAGTGACTATGCATTCACTGACTCAAGTATAGAATTAATATCGCCAAGATCTTTATGTTACATTGAGTACATAGGTGAATACTGTTTCTTCAACTGCACGAAACTTTGCGACATCACAAAAATCCTCACATCTCTTTCTATAATAAGCACAGGCACATTTCAGTACTGCAAGAGTGTATCTGGGAAAATTGTCCTTCCATTCTCTCTACTGGAAATAGGTGAACGCAGTTTTGATCACACGGGAGAAATTGAAATCTATTTCAATGCCAACTTAAAAAAAATTGGATTTGCAGCATTCGCAAATTCTGGCATTAAACTATTCCTGAAGATCTATGTCAATAGTCTCATGGAGCTAGGAGAGGCAGTGTTCGCCAATTGCACGTCTTTGGAGGTCATTGATGATGAATACATGGAATCAATGTATTATCCTAGAACGTTTTACGGCTGCAAAAATCTCAAAAGAAATTTCAACATCTTGCGAGATATACCAGAAGAAATGTTTGCAAAAACAGGCAAAATGACTGTGAAATTATCTAGTGATGTGAAAGTCATAGGTCCAAGAGCTTTCATGGATTCTGAGATCATTAATATAACTTGCGAATTTGATACAAATTTACAAAAGATTGAAGAATATAGCTTCATGAATTGCCGCTCTCTGATACTTTTCCAGAGCGTAATTCTTGATACTGTTACAGATATAGGTGAAGGAGCCTTCTGTCAGTGTACAAGTCTCCGTGGAATCGATTTAAGAGGAATAGTATCAATAGGAAAAGAAGCATTTATGTATTCATCGCTTGAATTCATCCAGCTTCCAAACACACTTGAAAAAATCGGAAGCAACGCTTTCTCTCATTGCGATAAGATGTTCGAGATGAGCTTCAACTGTCCTAAATGTGATATCGATGGATTCCACAATACATCTGTTACAAAAATTTATTTTTACGCTTATAAAAGTATCAAAGATTATGCTTTTGCAAATTCGTACAATTTACAAGAGATCATTGGACTTGAGAACGGCCACGAGATTGGAGAATACGCTTTTTACAAGGCTGATTTGTCTAAAGCAATGAATTTCGAGTTCAATGAAAAGTTTACATTACTTGGTCACACTTTTGCATCTACTTCATTGAACACAATAAATATGACAGTTAGAAACCCAATAAAACTTCCAGGATCAATATTTGAAAACTGCAACAAGCTGAAAAGCGTAGAACTCCACATAAACCAATTCGAGCTTCCAGACTTCCTGTTCAAAAACCTTCCGATAGAGAAATTCATTGTTTATACAATCGACGGGTTCACAGGTAGTTCCCTCAAAATTGGAAAATCATGTTTCGATGGAGTAACAACATTCAGCAAGTTTTATGCCGATGTTTGCATTAACATAACTGTATATTCTCTTGAACTTGATGATTACAGCTTCGCATCCACTGGATCATTCATCAATTTTTATGTCTGCAGCAGCGAAATAACAATCGGAAATTACGCATTTTCAAAATCGTCGATAAATAATTTCGTGAATTCATACAAAGGAACTACAACTGTTGTAGTCAATAGTTATGCATTCTCACGTTCACAGTTCTCTAAATTCTTAAACGCAGATTCAAATGATGCACCAATAACAAAAGCGGCAACCTGTTCTTTTTACATGTGCAACAACATGAGAAGTTTGCCTCTAGTTAAAAACTTGATGGATACTTATTCTATTTACAGCTGTGAGGATTTACAAGATGTCGTTGTTAATGCATCGATGGTAAGATCTTCCTCTATATTCCTTTGTCCGTCAATAACAAGCATTTTGATTGGCAAAAACGTCGATTACATCGGCAAGCATTTTTTCGACAGCTGTAAATCAGTATCGACGATATCTTTTGAATATGGAGAAAATGAACTGTCAATCAATGACGAAGTCTTTGCATACGCTCAAATCAGTAAATTGAGTTTAAGTGATCGCATTACTAACATTGGCACTCGAGCGTTCTATTACTGCACAAATCTTATCGGCACATTAACTCTTCCTTCTAAAATTGAAGAAATCGGATATTCTGCATTCGAAGGCTGCAAGAATTTCAACGGATTTCTCGAAATGAGTCACTGCACCATGCTAAGCGAAATAAGCAAAAGAGCTTTCCAAGGCTGTTCAAGTTTTAGAGGCAACTTGTTATTGCCTGATTCTCTCAGAACGATTGGTGAACATGCTTTTAATGGTTGTCACTTCACAGGCAGCCTCGAGATCCCTAATGCTGTTTTAATCATCAGCGATAAAGCCTTCTTCGAGTGCTCTTCATTCACAGGCAACCTGATCATCGGTAGTTCAGTGTTTGTTATAGGTGAATATGCTTTTTGGGGCTGCACTGGATTCGACGGCAACATTGAATTTAGAAATAACTGGACAGAATATTCTTCTGTGATTAGAAAATATGCTTTCTATGGATGCACTAGACTTTCAGGTAGATTAATATTGCCTAAGAATCTCAACATTATCGAGAGTTTCGCTTTCTACAACTGCCGGTCATTTTCAGGTAGATTGGTTTTACCTGAGAATCTCAGTTACATTGGAGAAAGCGCTTTTGCACTTTGCACATCTTTAGATGACTTCCTTTATATACCGAAGAACACTACATATATTGGGCCAAACGCTTTCTTCAAGTGCACTGGATTGGAGAGAATCTACTTCAAATCTAAAAACGTTGCTGTCGGCGACAAAGCTTTCGGCAATCTTCAAATCAAATGTCTCCAAAACGTACCAAAGAACTGCTCAGGCACCCTAGGATCATCGAGGTGCTATGATTCGAACAGCTTCGACAAACTCGCGAAAGGAATTGGCGAGAACTGCACATTTTGGCTGACAGTGAAAGTCATTCTCTGGATTGTTTCTGTTGTCGGCTCTTCAACAGTCATTTTGATAGGATCGCTGATATTCAAGAGCATCATCAGCAAAAGAATCGACAGAAGATCAAGGCTGACGAAGAGGTTCGAAGAATTGATTGAAGTTTCGTTCGTGAAAGATGCTGACGGTTTAATTGATCACAATGAAACAGCTAAGAAAGTTGTAAGTAGGCTGAATGATTTTATAAGAACAGAAGCTTTAACAGAAGACTTCCAATTCTCAAAGAAGCAAACTTTCGATTTGGCAATGAAATCAATAAAGAAGAAATGGCCAGGAGTCTCAAACACACCGATTGCTTACTGCAAGCATGAACTGTTCATAGATATCCAGTTTCCATCTATTTTAAAGTCGAAGAAGAAACATAGACCCGCTGATGTTTCCGAAGTATCAGAAATGTCAGTTTCACTAATATAATATTTTGTAATAATGATCATTTTATAGCAAACTTAGGGATTTTCTCGGAAATTTTATAGAAATATAATTCAGCATCTCTATACCCCAAGAAAGTATATAACATGTAGAGATGCAGTTCAGCATATTTGTTATTAATTTTTTTCCGTAAACTTCATAATTACATATATTTGAGCAAAATTAGATTGTATTCAAACATATGATATAATAATAGTGTGAATTTGCACATTGCTGGCTTTGTTAACCTATATCAATGAAATTAATATATTATTAAGCAAAATGAAGTCGTGAACTCCCAAATTTATATGTTTTATAAAGAAATTTAAGATGATAAAATAAGTTATGAATATGAATCAGTTATATATTGATACTTTAGTAGAAAAGTTATACAATATAATGAATAAACAAAACAAAAATCTAAAAATAAAAGTTAGATTAATCTAATAAAAATATAAGAATAAACTATGTCAATAAAGACATGGTATTATCATATTACATGAATGTGGATGATGTACCAAGCACATCCAGTGGAAATCCTTTTTGTCCGAAATTCGAAATTCCGAAAGCAAAAGATGGACTTGTTGCCTGGTCCTTCTGTATTCTATCAAGTTCATCTTTCAAAGAAAGAGGAACAAAAGCTGATCTAGCAATCGCATGCTGATAAACTTTGTAATTCTTTTGAAGATCTTGTCTCACGCCTTCAATCATCGTGTCGAACTCCTCTCTGAACAACTCCTTGCCTATAACTCTAAACCTAAAGAATGTTGCTCCTTGATTTCCTTCAGAGTTCAAAAATTTGTCTTGTAAACTTAAATATTTGCCATGTAATGTTGCATTTTTGCCGTATAAACCATTTTCTAGCATTTCTAGTCTTGCGTATTCGACGAAAATGTCCAAATACTTCGGCGTGAATGCATGAGCGAAATCCAGGAATATGCGGGCATCCTTGAGATTGAAATAAGGGCTGACTGGGTTCAGACAAATTCTTGCGCCTTCCAACCATATTTCGCCACTTTTCGGCGCGCTGTGTATAGCATTGATGAAAGCTTCAACTTGTTTTTCTGGCGATTCCAGCTGTATTCTAAGCGCAAGTAGTCGCGCATTATCTGGCATTGAGCTTAGAACGTGGTTGAGATGGCGCAAGGCATCTGGAACGTGATTGTGACGTGATAAGAATAAGATATACTCTAAATGTGCGTGCCAATCTTCTGGGAAATTGTTTACGACTTCTTTAAATATTCTGTTTGCTTCTGCTGTGGCATTCGGGAATCCTGACAGTTCCTGTATTTTAGCACGAAAGATATGAAAAGGTAACTGAGCTTTTTTCTGGCAAAAATTCCGCCCTTTGGCCAAAAGCATCTGTACATACTTCATCTCGCTGAATAAGAATGATAAAACAGCAGCATTATAAAAAAGTCGAGATTTCTGATCTGCAGGCGCAGAAGCAATCGCTTGGGCCATAACTTTGTGCGCAAGTTGTGACTCATGATGATTCATTAGTATTGTAGCTAATATCGGAGCAAGTCTTGGTCTCGACATTTGAGATGATTCGCAAGAATTCTCATAAAGCGCAAATGCGTCTGCAATGTTGTTCTGGAACTTGAGTGCAAACCCGCACAGCGCGAAAAGAGACGGAACTTCTTTGTATCCGGCTTCTGAAAATTTCAAAACCGCAGATCTCAGTCCTCTCCTTGAGCAGAGCTCTACTATTTCGTGGTATGTGTTTCCCTTCCAGTCCGCGTTCTTGCCGCATGTTTCGATGAGATAAAGGAACGCGTCTGATGGTCCGTGCCTAATTTCGAACAAAGCTCCTTCAAAAAGGGCCTGTGGGTTATGCGCATAGGCAATTCCGAGCACTTTCCTTGCTCTCTTCAGTAGGTTGCGGCGTTCAAGCGATTTCAGCATCTTCGATAGAACTGTTGCATTATAATCGTTTTGTGATAGTGCTGTCATCAATATTTCATCTTCTTTCTCGAAATTTCCGAGATCATTGAGTAGTTTTGCGGCTTCGAGTGGAAAAGCTATGTTTGTTGGATCAAATATCGCAGCTTGCGAAAAAATCTCGATTGCGTCTGTATATTTGGAAAATTTCTTGTTGACGTCGAAGGCTGAGCGCAGAATTTTATTTATTTCCGCTTTATCAGTAGTTTGTGCGATTAATGCTTTTAGAATATTATTCGCTCCTTCGGCATCGTCCGAACTCACAGCTGAAACGTATGTGTTAAAGTTTGGGAATATCCCCGCATCTATGACGTCGTGCATCCAATCAGGCAAATACCGAAAGACATAATCGTCGCAAGTTTTCGCTGTTTTTGGAAGATTGAGATTTGAAGATGCTGTGAATATGTTCGCATCTGACAGTGAACGGGGCGGAATTTGTACTGCTGGGACCCAAAATTTCGGTAAATTAGATGATAAATTAACGAATTCGGAGACCGCTCGTTTCCTCATGGGAAGAGATTCGGATGGCAGGGCGTCATCGACAATATCACCCCAAGAGTCCTGCGAAAATCTTGACACTTTATCTAAAATTTCCTCAATTTTTTTATAATTTTACAAAATCATTCAAATTTTTTAGTTCTAAAATATTAAACATAACAAATAAATAAATCTTTTCGTATTAATAACGATTTTTTTCAATTCAAATTTTATAGTTCGAAAATCTTATCTATAATATATTAACAAATCTTTTCATTATTTTAACGATTTTTTTCAATTCAAAAATAATCGACTTAAGGATTGATTTTCGATTATATTATGTATATTTTCAGATTTCGAAAAATAATATTTCAATAGTTTACAAATCGATATCGCGCTCTTATTCCAAAATAATAAGCAATAATGCATGAAAGCATAATATGTCGATTGAAAAAAAATTGATTTACATTTAAGGGTGCAATTACGCCCACTCGTAAACTTCAGAAATTTTTGACACTCCTTTTTTGATGTAGTTTTGTTACATGAAAACTCAAAATTCATGAAAAAAATAAATTCCATCCAATAATGCTGAAACAACCCATTCAGATCGAAAATGAATATCCGACACTGAACAAATTACTTCCCATGGGATTCCAATTTAAATCCCGACCGTTAAATCTATAATACGACTTATAATCTTGACTGTTGAGCTGTTAACATATTTAGATACATACTACGGCTAATCGAGTCGATAATTCATATGGATTGCTGTTATTCCAAATCAAAATCAATGAAAAATGCTTTTTCATATAACTAATAATACAAACATTTACAAACAATGCATGAGTAAATATATTTACATTAATAAAACAACGATTTTTTCTACATTTTAAGAACTCAATAATATTACTTCATTTTTGAGATTTTTTCAGTCAATAGATGTAAATTCTCATAATTAAAATCTTTGAAGAGAGCATCATTGACCAACAGCGATATTGCTTCGCTTTCTCTACTGATAATAAAATGAAAAAGATCATCAGTGCTGGTAATGATTGCACAGAGTCTATGAGTTTTTGAAGATATTCTTGAAAATACAAGATTCTTATTAGCTCTCAAACTCAACGCGTGAGAAAAACTCAGTGATTCATTGCATTCGTTAAAATTTGGCACAAAATGCTGGGTATCGCCCATTGATTTGTAAGACATCGAATCAGAACGAATATAATATCCAAATTGAATCTCATTCCGAGAAAAATCACTGTGTCAGTTCTCAGTCTCAACGAGTGTAATGAATCAGTGATGTTCTTGCACTGTTCGAGAATGGGAGTCGGCCAAATTCGCATTCGTTAAGGTATTAAATTTTGATGCACCCCCTGATTAAAAATTTGACGTTTGTAAATTTACAATGTTACTTTTCAAAAATATCTGACAATTTGGCATTGTAAAATTTCCCTATTTGACAGCAAAATCTGGCGTGTCCATTATATACACCTTATTTGTTCTTAATTAGAATATTTTATAATTTATTACCACATCTATTGAATAAAAAATTCTAAGCAGACAGAGTTCCAGCCAATTTAGTGATGTGCCAATGCTTCATGTTGATTGTTTGTGGATTAGGTGAAATATAATCTATCGTCTTCTTTTATATGCCTGATGAAAACTATGTACGTTAAACTATATATGCTTAAAGAAAACCATGTTTAAAATAATGAAAATAGAAAATTATATAAAATGATGAAAATGAATACTTTATACAAAACTATATAAATACAAATATACATTAGGTATCAAGGCACTTAGTAACTTCATTCTTGAATTTAGAGACTTTCTCGATATCCATTTTATCAAAGTCAGAATAGGGTTTAATTACAATAAAACTATCATCAGAGAGTTTGATTTTTAAATCATGTTGGTTCAGATAGTTATTTAAATCATTAAAGTTAATTTGAATCCAAAAGGAAATGAGTTTTCTCTTTCTATAATACTCTCTAGTAAATGGAATTAATTTCATATTGTCTTCTCTTTCGCCATCAATTATATTTTCTAGGTATAAACATAATGATTTGACCTCCTGATGATAGATTTTCTTGCCAAATAACTGCACCATCCATTTATATGCCTCTGATTCTTTCTCTTTGAACTTTAATTCTTTTACAATTTCGTTTAGTCTCTTCTCAACAGCGACTTCACCCATTTTATGTCAATTTTTGTTTCTCGAAAAATTTTGACTTGTCTAAATTCTATATAAACTGATTTTCAAAGTCGGGTCTGAAACGAAAGGTCACATAAAGGTACCAAAAAATGGGCTACCAGTTAGCACTTATCAATTATTGGTACTATCCGAATGAAATCCATTCATAAAACTTAGTATTCATGCAACTAATAATCGAAATTAATAATTTATACAGATTTTTTGCACAAAATTACCAAATAATTCATCTAAATGACACAGAACAATGCAATAATAATACCATATACAGTAGTTTTGAATATTTTCCGAAAATATTTTGCCTTATGTCAAAAAAAAACCTTTGTCATGTAATTTGCCTTTTTTGACAAAATTTGCCTATTGTCAAAAAACAAAAAAAAAATGACATCAGGACCTTTTCTCGCATCAGCATCATATGATTTGATGATCTGTGTGAAAGACCTTTCTACTGACTTATCAGTTCCACCTGCTAAATTCCAAATACAACAAGCACAAGCAAATCGAATGATTCCATATATTGATACGAAATTCCTTGTTGCAAGCAATCCATACATTTTCCTGTATGATAGAACTCTACGCACCCAAAAGCATGTGCAAATGTATCAAGGCCACCAATCCAATGTTACTGATCTTTGTTTTCACGGCAATTATTTATATGCTTGCAGCGAAGACAAGACCTGGCAAAAGTGGGAATTTGGAAAGCCAAAGGCATTAAAAGCTGTTTCTACTGGATGCTGCTTAAATACTTTAGCATTGATTGGAGACAAAACAGTTCTTTTAACAGGCAATGACTATGGTGTAATAGAAGCGTGGAATCCAAATACGACAGACAAAATAACAGCTGCGAAGATTGGATCAAGCCCGATTCGATCAATCGCGGAATGCGGCAAAAACGGGCCAATTGTTGCAGGTCTTCAAGATGGTCACGTTGTTTTATTTACATACAGCAATAGTGAAATCAAAATTACGAAAACTTTCGAAGCTCATCAAAATATTCTTACGCGTGTTGGGGCTTCTGCTGACGGCAAATTGTTTGCCACTGCATCAGCCGACTCAACAGCTATTGTTTGGAATGTAGAAACTTGCGATATTTATATGAAATTAGAAGATAAAGCGCAAACACAATGGATTTGGGATATTTGCTTCTCAAATGATGGTAAATACGTCGTTACAGGTGGTACAGATAAAACATGCCGCGTTTGGAGTTTACAAGAAAAGAAACTTGTTACTACAGTAGAATGGCAATCAAAAGGTGTCACTTGTCTCACATTGTTGCCATGATATACTGCTATTACTTTCCTCATGTTTATTACAAAATTATTTTTTTGAAAAATTTCATTAATTATTAATAACACAGATGATATGCACTTATACAAGGGAATTATGCGATGTTTTCGATGATGAGCAGGAAATACACATTTTAATCGAAAAATGAATTGAAAATAAAAACAGATAATGTTTATTGGCATTAAATAGCTAATCAAATAATTTGTATATTAGTTTCAAAATTCATCTTCTGATAATAACACTTTCATTCATAAGAATATGTTATATCATGTGCATTTCATGTTTTAACAAAGATAAATCTATGCAAATGATTTTTACAATATAGTTTTTGTTTATAATCATCCAAAAAGTATTAGAACAAGGAAGTAATTCATATTTTATTTCAAATATTCTTTTGTAATAAAGAAAATAACATTCTTATCTTTGATATCTACTCCACTAAGACTCCTAATCAATGTTTTTTGATACTAAAAAGGTATTTATCATTGATATTTGAACATATATTTTGAATAAATGTGAAAATAAGTCATTGGATGGTAATATATGTATGTGCATCATTTTTATGTTATAAATCCTACTTTAATTTAGTTCATTTCTTGTTTTTCGAAAAAATGTCAAGTAAATTAAAACCTTGGAATTGAACCAAAATTTTCAAAATTTAACGAGAAATAGTATATAAAGAATCCAAATCAGCAATAAAAAACACTATGAAGCAAAAAAATTGACAAAACCGTCAATGAGTTCCACGATTCGCGCGTCTATCATCACATTATCGTTTTTAAACCCACAGACAAACCAATACCAGCAGATGGGTCAGCTCCCTATCGTTATCATGCGCATTCAAGGCAAATTACAGATAATTTTATTCAAATCTAAAACTCAGGCTTTGTTTGGCATCGATCCTAATGAACCTAACAACTGGACAATCACGAACCAGGTTTATGCAACATATATCGATAAAAATAACAGAGTCTGGCTTTTCTTATTCAAAAATGCCGAAGAATGCCTTCTATTTTCGATGGTTGCACTATACGGAAAGTTGAAATCAAGATATGGTGCTCCAGTAGTCCTTGTTAACGGCAATGGAGGCCAAATCATGCCAACACAAGATATCAAAGTCAATTCTAAAGTCTACAACCTCAAAGAACCAAATCTCGATAATCCAACAATACAAGATGACGTCTCGATTTATCCAACAGATACAACACCGCTGCAGAATTTGTTTAATGGCGGAGTTTACGGAGCAACGCACTTAGTCTTCTACGAGGACGAAATTCTTGCCATTGCCACAGTACGTGATCCAAACGGCGGAAGTGCAGCCCCACAGGAACAACCGGCTCAGCAATCTTTGCCACAGACGCAAACATCAGCTCCGGCCGAGACACCGAAACAGGAAGAGAAGAAAGTCGAAGAAAGCAAGCCAGCTCCTGTAGAAGAGCCAAAGAAAACTGAAGAATCGAAGAAAAACGAGGAACCAAAGAAAATCGAAGAACAAAAGAAGCCAGAAGAGCCTAAGAAGGTTGATGAGCTAAAGAGAATCGAAGAAAAGCCAAAATCATTCGAAGAAAGAAAATATGAAAATAAAATCGAAAATAAGCCAGAACAAAAGAAAGACAAAGCAGTTTTCGATGCTCAACTTGAGCAGATTCGCACTGAAATGTACAACAAATTCAACGAATTAAGCCAAATGGTTACATCAATCAAACGCCAGCAACAATCGCGTGCAGCCACTCCACAGTCATCAGACATACTCGTTGCCTCTGTTGAGCGCCTCATCCGTGAGAACGAGCTCAAAGACAGGCTCATTTCCGAGAAACAACAATTAATCGAAATGTTGAACGCAAAGAAGAACAATACTCAAGAAAGAGATGAATTACGCAAGCAGCTGGCTGATTTAACTGCAAAAGTGTCTGCAACTAAAGAAGCGACAAGAAAGAAACAGGAAGAAAAGAAAGAATTAGAATCTCGCATAGAATCTCTCCAAAAGAAGGTTGCAGCTGCTAAGAGCGACTCTGAGTCCAAGTTAGCATCCATTCGCCGCGATTTAGAAGCAGAACGCCAGAAAACGATGGCAGATTTGGAACAATCGAAGCAGCAGCTTCAATGGTCAGTTAATAAAGCTGATGAGGAAGTCAAGGAGCTGAAGAAGAAACTCGCGGAAGCTGAAGCTCTTAATAAAGAATTGAAATCTAAAAGCGGTGTCGATTCTGCAAAAGAGCTTGAAAAGCTTAAAGCTGCAGCTGACAACCTTCTTATCAATACTGTTAAGAAGCTTGTTGCTGGAGTTTTCCAGAATTGCCAAAAATTATTCTCGACTTCCAACGAATTTGATGGTGCACAAGTCATTAAAGGAGTCCGTGCAGCTCTGCAGGCGCAGGCAGAAGAGATATTATCTGAACTCGAACCAGATGATTAAGATAATTCAATTTTGTCATATGTTTAGTTTTGATAAATGATTAAAATTCGTCTATTACTGTTAACATATATAGCAATATTGTTGTATTTGATCGATTTAGGTATCAGATTATCGCTTTTTCACGAAATAAAATATTTATATCTAACTTTTCAAACGATTATGTGTGAATTTTTCGATGTAACTAGTTTTATTTTTAATATTGAATACATACCCTCGTATTGAAATCATTAAAATATTAAGAAAAACACCATTTTCGAGAAAAATCAATAAAAAAATTTTATTATCAAGAAAATCAAATGAAATCGTTGTTATACTGTTGTTATAAATGATACAATTTACATGTAGTATTTTATAAAACTAGTTTCATTAGAATATATATAGTGAGCTAAAAACAATAAGCAAGAAATCTCAAATATCCTCCAATTATCATTGAAATCAGCAAATAATTTCGTGATAATAATACTATCTATACATGCTAAGATCTATATTCATTATCAATTTTAAATATAAGAGAAAATATCAAATTATCGACAAAAATATCGAATTTTAATCAAGATTTTAAAAGCAAAAATGATTTTTATAACCATATCTATATGAGTTTATATATAAAACGACAAAATTCCAAAATCCAAAATTAAAATAAACGAAAACATCAAATGTTTTGCAGTTTTCACTCAAAAATATGCAGTAAAAAGACTTAAAACACGTAAAAAACATATAAAAAGGAAGAAGTGATTTTATAAATAGCCGGGAAAAAAAAAATCATTTTTTCGTAAATAAAATGTCTTTAGCCTTCGATGAACGCGGAAATCCATTTATTGTCATCCGTGACCAGGGAACAAAGGAGAGACTGAAAGGAATTGAAGCTCTCCGCGCTAATATTCAAGCGGCCACTGCTGTTACTTCAGTTTTGAAGACTTCTTTGGGCCCACGCGGTTTGGACAAGATGATTGTTTCACCACATGGCCAAATCAATGTCACAAATGATGGCGCAACGATTATGGACGATATGCAAGTCGAGCACCAAGTCGCAAAGCTTTTAGTCGACCTTTCTAAGTCCATGGATAACGAAATCGGCGATGGCACAACATCTGTCGTCGTTCTTACAGGCTGTTTATTAGAATCAGCAATTGGCTTATTAGATCGCGGTCTTCACCCATTACGCATCGCAGAAGGCTTCGACCGCGCCTGTGCAGTCGCTGTTAAGCGTATCGAAGAAATTGCAGAAACATTAGATTTCACACCAGAAAATCACCACAATCTCGACGAAGTCTGCGCAACAACACTCAACTCCAAGATTGTCAACCGCTACCGCGATGAGCTCGCCAAGATGGCTGTTGAAGCCGTTCTTCGCGTTGCTGACCTTGAGCGTAAAGATGTGAACTTAGAACGCATCAAGACAGTGTGCAAAGTCGGTGGCCGCCTCGAAGACACACAGCTCTTGAACGGTTTAGTTATTGACAAGACTTGGTCTCATTCTCAGATGCCAAGGACAGTTGAGAACGCCAAAGTTGCTGTTCTCACCTGTCCATTCGAGCCACCGAAGCCAAAGACAAAATACGGCGTCACAATCAAATCCGCCGAAGAATACGAAGAATTACACAAGGCCGAGCAGCAGTACTTCCTCGACCAGATCGCTAAGCTCAAGGAAGCTGGCGCTGAGGCAGTTATGTGCCAGTGGGGCTTCGATGATGAGGCAAATCACCTCCTCTACCAGAACAACCTTCCTGCCGTTCGCTGGGTCCTCGGCGGCGATGTTGAGAAGCTTGCCATCACAACAGGCGCAAGAATCGTCCAGCGCTTCGAAGATATCACAAAGGAGAAGCTCGGAACAGCTAAAGTCTGCAAGGAGCTCAACTTCGGCACATCATGCCAGCACATGTTACTCATCGAGGGTGTCGCTGATGTCCCATGCGTCACATTCTTGATCCGCGGTGGCAACAAGATGATGCTCGACGAGGCAGACAGATCACTCCACGATGCTCTCTGCGTCGCACGCAACCTTATCAGAGATAACAGGATCGTCTACGGTGGTGGCTCAAGCGAAATCGCTGCCGCCATCGCTGTCAGAAAATCAGCTGAGACAGACAACACAATCCACCAGTACGCCATGAAGGCCTTCGCTGACGCTCTCGAGGGCATCCCACAGGCTCTCGCTGGCAACTCCGGCCTTAATCCAATCGAGACTGTCGAAAATGTTAAGCGCCAGCAGCTCGAATCAGGCGTCACATCTCTCGGCATCGACTGCGTCTTCGCCGGAACAAACGACATGAAGAAGCAGAAGGTCGTTGAGACAATGCGCGGAAAGTGCTCTCAGTTCCGCCTCGCAACACAGATCGCGAAGATGGTTCTCAAGATAGACGATGTTATTGGCGATATTCCAATCTAAAGAATAAAATTTTGGATATTATCTTATATACTTTGATAAAATGCGTTTCTCAATTGAGCTGATATAATAGTTTAAACACTATATTTTGAAATTGTTTGAAATCGAAATTGATTTCGAAAATTAGATGATTAATTCACAATAATTAATTCGTGATTTTATTCATCATTGTCAATATCTGCCTATATTCTATAATATTACTAGTAATTATACTGATGATATCAAAATTATATCAGTTTGTAACGTCTAATGCTTCAGTGGATTTAAAGTTTAGGTGGTTTCTTAGCATGCTTTAACATAAGCATGTCATTTTTTTTAAAAATTAGTGCCTGATAAGACAACACCTCAATAAAAAGAGTAGAATGAAAACAAAGGATAGATATATATTTATTCATTCTAATTTTAAAACAACAAAATAACAATTTATAGCCTTGTGCACGCCTTCTTGAGGAATGTATTCTGGAACAAAAGAATTAATAAAGATGCGACTTGGATAGAGCCACCAATGAAAACAGATGCATAGTTTGTGATGATCTCTCTCTCCTTTTGCGTCGTGTTAGGAACTTCCATGATAACAGCGAAGACCGACATGTAGCTGATGGCTCCAAAGAAGCCAATGACAAAGAGAGGAATTAACATGTAAATCGGAGGAATAAAAATCAAGAAAGTGTTGATGAACATGAACAAAAATAGACAGCCTGTGATTACTGTCGTTATTTCTAGCTTTTTGATCAGGAACCACTTCTTGATTGATCTGCCAATCAAACCTCCGACCTGATAAGAGAGCGAGAAATAGCCGTAAATGAATGGCTCATCGATTTTCTGTTTCTTCGTCATAGAGCAGTCTGAGAGGCAGACTAAGCTGATGTACTGGAAGCAGAACATGGCAAGATTATTCAATATGAATCTCAGTGATTTGTACCAGTTGGAGCATGAACAGAATGGAACTTTTTCTTCTTCTTCGATCACTTCCTCTCCTTTCTCGATATCTTTCAGCTCCGATTCGTCCAACTTCTTGGGCTTGGCAGATTCAGCGCCTTTCAGCATGGTCATGAAGATGAGGGGGTATATAATTCCAGCAGGCGACATGCAGATAAATGAAAGGAAGTAAGAAACCTTAAATTTCTGACAAATCAGTGAATATCCAGCACCGCAGACGCCACTCAAGCCTGTTCCTACACCCCAAGCACCCAGCAAGGAGTTGTCATCGAGGGCAGCAAAGTATCCAAGCATGACGCCTTCGCCGAAATCAGATGAAACACCGACAAGTGAAATGAAAACAATTGCCACGTAAATATTTGGCGCTAAAGCTGTTCCTATCAATCCTACGAGCATGAAAGCCCCGTTGATGATTGACCTGATGTTGTATGATACATTCTTGCTAGTGAGAAAAGCATTTCCTAGTGTAGCGAAGATTGATAAAATAACGACTCCCCAGGAAACGGCACCAATGTATCCATCCTTGTTGAAGTGCGTGCAAACAGCTTGTGCTTGCGCGTAAGCAATCCAATATGGTAAATTATTCAATAATCCAATTAATAACATTCCGATATAATTGATTACTTGTGTTCTCTTTGGTTTCGTTGACTGTTTGACTTCTATAAGCTCTTCGCTATCGTTTTTCTCTTCTTTCTCCACTTGTTCCGTGGTTATTGGGTTGCCATATGCGTCAACTTCTGATTCAGCCATATTTTAATGAAAAAAAGTGCCAAAACCAAATTTTTTATTGAAATTCTTTCGGAAACAAAACCTTTGCCTCCTAAAATACCCGGATTTTTGTTCCTTTTCGATGGATAAATAAAACGATTAATTTTGGATTTTGAACGACAAAGAATTTGAGATAAGCAATGTTTCGCATGCTCCTTGACTAGGTTTTAGTGATTATTCGTGAAGCGGTGCCCATTATAAACCAAATTAACCCAAATTTGGAGACATAAAGGATCAAATGTTTTTCATGGTATATTTATATACATAAACATGAATCTATTCTATGGTTAAACTATGAAGGCTCATTTATGATATATTGCTGTGTCATAAAATAATCATCGTCGAAAAACGAAACCTGAATGAAAATTTGATTTGTTTATTCACTAGCAATATGAATTTAGGATTTGCAAAAATTACATGCATTTTGACACGTAAACTTCTTAAAATATTTTACTCTTAAATTTTCCTGACACAGTTGATAGTTCATTCAGCATTAAACGCCATCTGTACAACAAAGAATTCAACCATATTTTCACATTATTTTTGATTTTTAGATATTTTTTTTATTCAAGAGATTATTAGAAGTTAAGCTTGAGCATTTACAACTATAACAATCAACACGTTTGTCTTTTTAATGTGTCATGGTATTTAACTAATATTATTTTTTCAAATTTTAATATGTTTTTAAAATTCATTCAATATCAATTATATCTGTTATCATAATCGTAAAACTCAGTTTATACTATGCGGAAATGTTTAATTTCAATAAAGATGAAAAATTTAATTTGATTTTATGATACAAACAAAAATTTGTCCTGTAATATGCCAACATGTTGAATGTAGCTGTTATTTGATGATATTAAATTATTTGGATTTTGGAGGTGGCTTTTCTGCTGGTTTTGGCGGTGGAGCCACGATGTCCAATACTTGTAATCGCAATTCGTTCTTAATGAACGGCCATTGCTCGATTAACGTTTCAACTTTAAATGGTTTGATAATCGTTGCAATTGTTTCTTTGTTTTCTTCTGATAAAGAATCAACAGAAAATCCCTCTGGAAGGTCTAGAGGATCTGTAAATGAAACTGTAGCTGGTGCATCTTTCAAATGATCAGCAAGCTCTTTTGCGCCTTTCTTAACTGTTGCAAACCATTCTTCTTCGATGCAGGAGCATTTTTCTGCTTTCCAATGATCAGCTTTGGCCATGATGTCGTTTGCAATTAAACCGAACATACTTGTTTCTCCGTTAAACAGTTTTGCGTTCTTGCAAATGAGAGCAATGTCACTATAGAATGAATCTATTGAATCGTACTGATTTGCTTTCAGTTTCTTCTTCATCGTTCCGAAGTCCATTGGCTCTTTCACGATATTAAGATAGTTTGGGCATTGATCCTTGACCGGATCAACTGGTGCACGAAGAAGCTTCGTCATTGGAGCATCAAAGTACTCATTCAGAAGCTTCTGGCAGTAATTATAGTCATACGCATTCATTTTGTCACTTTTACAACACTTTTCATATCATCTTCTTATTTGACACGTAAAATATTTTTTTGACAAATGATTTTTACTTGGCAAAAACATTTCTTCAATGAATTCTACCATAAATTACCAATATTATCATTCATATTCCTAATATTATCTTCTTTTATTATATACTTTATAATTTTATCCTGCCTTGGGTTGTTCTTCTCTATAACATATTCAAATATAATTCCAATTTCTTTTTGCAGCCTATTTATTTAAAAAATTCTAATTTGATCCTTTCTATTAGGATTTGCTGTGATATATTAACAAACTCTTAAGCAATTTTGTCTTTATGATGAAAAAATCAAATTTTTGTAATTGTATTGTAGTGAATGGAACTAGAAATAATTCTATTTAGTGAATTTCTAATGATGTTTTTATTCTAAATTTGTACTTTTTCCACCTTTTGAGAGAGAGAGTTGGTTTTACTTGTGGAGTGGAACAAGTGGGACAGCGACGGCGTACTTCTTCTCCTCTGGGACGTTGATGTTATCCTGCTCCTTCATCATGAGACCGAGGATAACCTTTCCGTCTTCGAGCTTGGCATCCTCAGAGTCAACATAGGAGACAGACTCAGCGAAGAGCTTAGCGTAGGAAGCGTTAGAAGCTTCTTCGATCTTCTTCTCGCGTGCGTCGAGGATTTCAGCGAGCTTAGCCTCAAGGTCAGCCTCAGCGACGACTACTTCGGAGTCTTCTGTGAGGACCTTGATGCCGTTGTCAGCCTTGACGAGGGCGAAAACGAGGCCTTGTTCAACCTGAAGGGCAAATCTCTCCTTTGTGAACTCCTTATTGACGATGTCGACGCGGATGTTCTTGAGTGTGACTGGGCAGTTGTAGGCGACGCCGTGTGCGCGCATGATGTTCTTTGGAAGGATGACCTTGTCGTTTGTTGAGTGGGCGACGACTGTTGCGGCGAAAGCGCGTGAGCCGATGTTGATGTTGAAGACATATGGGCTAGCGAACTTGCCGTCTGGGCCTAAGACCTTGAAGTCGAGTGCTTCTGAGAGGGCCTGGTAGAAGAGGCGGACTGTGGCGATCTCGAGAACTTGGCCATTCGGGAAGACAGCGAAAACAACGATAGAGTGGTGTCTGCGGACAGAGAATGTGTTGAGCTTGCAGTCCTCGCGAATGATCTTGTAGAGGATGTCGAGATCACGCTTGACTTCGGCCAAGTATTCTTGCTCTGTGAAGACAATGCCGATGACATCCTTAGCTGGCTGCTCGATGTCTGTTACGAGGGCGTAGCTGTTTCCCTCTGTGCGGTTGTTGTAACGGAAGCCACCGGAGATGCGGCGGATTGGGAGGTTTCTGTATGATCTTGCGTTGTTCATTTCGATCTGTGGGAGGATGAGGTCTGGGCGTGTAGCCATGAAGTATGGGTCATCAAGCTTGTGAAGACCTGTGTGTGTGATCTTGAGAACGTTTTCAACAGCGCTGCCTTGAAGATTTTCTGGGACCTTCGAGAAGATTTGATTTGTAGAAACTGATGGGACCATTTCCTCGTCATAGCCGATTTCCTTGAGTTGGTTGGTGTAGTTATCGATGATAGCGTGGATACCATACCAGCCATTCGGGAGCTGAACGCAAAGTCCATCAACTGGGTAGGCTTCATCGACGAGGCCTTTGTTGAACAGGTTCTTGTATGTTTCAGTGTACGAGCTCATATTAATTACTTTCGACTGAATGAAAGAACTTTTTTTTTCGTATCGTTACGTGGCCGAATATTCACAGAAAAAATAATCGTTCTTCGCTTGGCCAAGGAGCTTAAATTTAGCTCATTTTTAGTGTTTTAAAGCTATTTTCGTTTAAAATCAGTGAAAAATTCGTGAACACTCGAAAAAATCTAAATTTTTCGTGTATCGAATGGATAATTCACTGTTTTATGGATAATTTATACATAAAAGCATGCAATGTATACCATATTAGAACTTGAAACCATGATAATGTATTTTTTTGATTTCAACAAAATTAATTTTGTATTTTGACAAAATATCAAAACACATGTAATCAGAAACAAACAGAAAATCCAATATTGTTTACATTAGACTTATTGCATATTTATTGGAAAAATTTGTTAATAAATACACAATTTTATATACATATACAATAATATAGAAAAGATGTAATTACAAACTATTCCAGAAATCAAGTCTAATAATGAATAAGGCTTGCTGCTATCTTTGTCAAAAGATTTATATTTAGAGTTCTTCTATTACAAGATTATCTTCTTCCCTCATAACAGAACACCACCAGTCTTTCATCTTTACATAAAAACATCCATTGTAACGCTTGATAGATTGCAAACAGAATAAGAAAAATATTTTTCCTAGAATTTGTAGACCTGTTGGTTTGCGTTTTTCTTTAACTTCAATAACGAGTTCTTCCAACTTTTAAATAGCTTCAACATTATGATATAATACGGCATAATATAAAGGAGTTTTGTAATTTACGTCTATTACATCGATATGTGCTCCTAGTAAGACCAATTTCGTGATGGATTATGTGATTTGGTCTTACTGCTTCAAACAATGGAGTTCTCCCAAAATTATCTTTAGTTTCAATATTAGCACCAAGTTCGATCAACTTTGCGATAGATTCAATTTTATTGTTGAATACAGCTATATGTAATGGCGTTTCACCATCTTCATTTTTTGCCTCGACATTTGCACCAAGTTCAACCAATTTTGCAAATGTCTGAATTTTTTAGTTGGAAACAGCTTAATGTAATGATGTTTCACCATCCGCATCTTTTGCTTTAAGGATTGCGCCCAGTTCGATCAACTTTGTGATAATATCAATTTGAATATTGGATACAGCAATAAGCAATGGAGTTATTCCACATATATCTTTTGCCTCGATATTTACACCAAGTTCAATCAACTTTAAGATGTTTTCAATATTATTAGTGGAAACGGCTTTAAGTAATGGGGTTTCACCATCTGTATTTTTTGCTTCAATGTTTCACCAAGTTCAATCAATTTTGCTATTGTTTCGATGTTTACGCTAAGTTCAAACCTCCTTGTGTTAGAGTCGAAACATTTGAGACTTTACAAAATTTACAAAGGAGTTTGAATTAACATTTGACATTTTACAAAATATTATCATTGATGAAACAAAACATATTAATATACAATCTGATAGCACATGCATGACTACATCTTTATGATTGTCATCTTATATGCAGTAGTTTCTGACGTTTATAGTTGAAAAATATAAATGTTTGACAAAATCCATCATCTAGTGACCTGTAAAATTACTTTAAGCAATGATATATAGCATCTTGACGTTTCTGTAACTTATTTTGATGAATAGCTTCTCACACTTAATAGGATTCTAAATAAATGAGAGAAATGTTCAACAAAAAGTTAATCTTGATGCAGTTCATTATTAATATGCTCAATGAACTCTTTGTTTGCAGGAATTGAAGCTGCAAATTCTTGTTCAATCGTGGCTGTTATATCCTCATATTGATCCAATAGATTATCCAGCCAGTCAACGATTTCTTCGTCGGATTCGACAAAATCTTTGAATCTTGTCTGTCCATATGTTTGGGAAGCTGTATATTGCTTCCTTGAGAGATCAAGTGTGAGGTATGCAACTCTTTGAGCGTATTCCACGTCTAGCTCGCTGTTAACTTTCACCAAGAAGAAGAAAAAGTCGGAATTGTTGTAAACATTGCGGAAAACTTGCCCTGGAAGGTGATATATCACTCTGAGAATGACAGAAGAC
Organism: Trichomonas gallinae; assembly: GCA_008369845.1. Lineage (NCBI taxonomy): Eukaryota > Parabasalia > Trichomonadida > Trichomonadidae > Trichomonas > Trichomonas gallinae. Next base: position 40,242 of record MRSU01005835.1, read on the forward strand.
ACCTGCTCTTTATATTGAAAGTTTAAACTATTGAATAAATTATCAATTAATTCAAATGTCGAATTATCTTGTCTAATTAAGAAAAGACGACAGGCAAGTTCTAATATTTGTGCTTGTATTGGTTGCTGTGGACTAGAATTATTGAGAACGTGATTGATAAATCTCCAAATATCGATATCTTGTGAAAATAGATAATCATGGAAGTCTTTGTACTCGGTAACTGCATTATATATGGCAAATATGTTCAATATAATCGTGTTTTTCATTACATAAGGATCAAAAAACTCTAAAATATCTCTCAATATATTATCTTGAACCAATTTAGCAGCAAATGTTATCTTATTTCTAGAGAGAATATTAAAGAACTGCAATACTAGTGGTTTGGTGTCGATATCTAAATAATTCAAAAATTTCTTTGTTGATCCAATAATGTCAAGTAAAACTGAATCATTCAATTCAAATTCTAAATGATTTTGATAGTAAATCGATAGATATCTGACAAGATATTTGAATGCAGCACGAAAATCAATGCAATAATATGTATTTGGATCTTCGCGGTTAAATATTTGGAATTCTTCAAGTAGGTGTTGAAATAGGATCGTATCTTTCATTAAATAAGGCAGTAAATCCATATTACAAATTGTATAATTTTCAATCAGAATGAATTGACATAAAGTTGTTGCATGCGCAACAAAGTTCTTAAAATAATTGTGGCTCATTAGTATTTCGAACTTTCGCCTGAATTTTCCTTGCATAGCTATAATACAATGGCAGTTGTTGATAATTATTCTTGCTTTTACTTTCGGATGGTAAATTGTGTTTTCTAATTGAAGTTCTTTCAAATTGGGATCCATTAAAGATAATTGAATAATTAATTCAAAAGTTTCATCGTGTAATTCGATTTTATTGAGATAGAGAGCATGAAAAATGATAATAAGTCCTTCGTAAATGTCATCATATCGATCGGATCTTATATATTTTTCTCCAATCGGTAATTGCTCCAGCATCTCCTCTGCAGAGTAATTAGTGCATTCTGGCATTTCGATATGGATCCGAAATTCAGCTTGTATTGATTTTTGTACTGATTTTCTATCATCATTTTTATAATCCATCATGACTAAATGAAATCAATTATTTACATGACAAAAATCGAACTTTACATTCAAAAATACACATTACACAGCAAAAATAGATTTCTTATGACAAAAAATAATTTTACATAACAAAAATAAATTTTACAAAACAAATTTATTTTTACATGACAAAAATCATAATTATCATGATAAAACAATTATAGCAAACTTTCTAGTTCAAAACAATGAGTTTTATGCTAAGCCGCTGCTCTCTTCTAATTATTACTGTTCTATTTTTGAATAAAATTAATTATTTAATTTTTCAGCGTGATTCGGAAATAACTATACGGAAAAAGATATAATATATGCATTATTAATGAATTTTAGATTCTAACACAATATTCTGGTACTTTCCTCTGATCTTCTGGGATTGTTGACCAATGTGGTGATTTTTCAGACTTGAGCCACTTGAAATCTTTAACATCATTCCATGGTCCTGGCTCAGATCCATATGGGGCAAATCTAACACGGTCACAGTCTTCAATAATTGGACCAGACATCATTTGAACGTGAAAATCAGTATCATATGTTTCATGGATACGTAGCTGCTTACAGCCTAATAAGAACTTGCAATTTGTGCATTTTGTGATGTGAATAGATCCTCCAATATTCAAAGCAACGACAACAGTATTCTTAAGGTTTGTGAAACAGCATGCCATTGGAGATCCAACGATCTTGACTGTGCAGTTTTCGAGTTCTGTAAGTCCAACTCTTGTTTCATCAGCTGAAACTTCTTTATCAACGTTCTTTTCGCCCTTTAACTGCCATGTTTGTATGTCATTGATTGGATCATTTTCTAATGCCGCTGTGTTTTCTACCTTTTGCTTTTGAACATTGCGTGAAAACTTAAATGCAGGCTTTGCAACTTTAACTTTCACTTTAGCATTCTCCAAATTGCGTGTATATACTTGGTATGTGAACCTCGGGAGTAAACTTTGTCCTTGCTGAAGAATAACCATGAGCGCATCAACATCTGCATTATGTTGAGCGACATCTCCGATTTTTTCACTAGAAATCTGCTTAATTCTGTTCTCCATCTCAGTCAAGAAGCCCTGCTTGTTCTGAGAAGACAAGTATCTCTGGAGCTCGTCGTTCATAATGATTTTTTTTATAAACGTGCACTTTTGCGCGAAAAAAATTGTTCTGGCTATTTATAGTTATTTAGCTGCCATTTAGCCAACTCTATACTATTTTAGTCCAATCTATTAATGTTTTCCTAGTTTTTGGAATAAAAATCATTGTGATACTCAAATTAAATGAACAAAATTATTGATTTCAAGATACAACAAGAGTTTATTATTATAATTTAGAAAAATGAATTTTATATTAAATATTATCTCAATATTTCATTAATGTTATATTAGAAAAAGTGAAGCTATTTATATATATATATATATGATCATTGTGGCAGATTTATTATAGATCTTGCTACATAAAATCTGCAGAAATGTAATATGATTAAATGAAAGGTGTTCAAACTTTGAGAATAGAATCTACAGTTATAAAATAACTCATTAATAGACAAGGAATTGATTTAACTCAGTTGATTTTTAATCTTATTTTATCTTCTCGAGTTTCATCTATTTCTCAAGATTATGCAACATTCTGCTAGTTTATGTAGTATATTATATTACTATAATAATAATATCTATATTGTAATATCACATGCGACTTTTGCCTAATGATGATTCTCTTGAAAATATTATAATTACAGTGTCTCTATCAATTGTAAGAAATTGGTAATTATAATAGATTGAATACGTTAAATTATATATATCTGCATTTCTCTCATTAAATGCACTGTTGTTTCCTGTAAATCTATATAATTTAGAACAATTAATTTCAAAATCTGTTGTGAATAGTTATGATTTTGGTATTATAAATATAAATTCTATTTTTATTCTATTCTTTATAGCCAAACAGACTTATCCAGGTTACCAAGCCAGTTAGAAGATGGATTCTTAGCTGATGGCTTGCCTCTTGATGTTTTAAGAGCTTGCATCAAATCAAAAGATTCATATTCTGGAGGAACATTTGCCTGCCCTATTGTTCTGGCAGCCTCAGCAACTGCTGGAACTGAAGAAGATTTCAATGTCAAAACCTCCCAAAGAGTTTGCGGTGTTACATCTGATATTTCTCCGTCAACATTTGCAATTTGTGTATCTTTTGGTGTTAAGAGTTCCAAGACATTCTCATGTGCGCGGGAAAGACTCTGAATAACACTCAAAACGTCCAGCTGCACGTCTGGAGAAACATGTGGAAGCATTCTTGATAATTTTATTGCATATGCAATTTGTGTTTGCGCAGGAATTGAATGCGATGTAACAGTTCTTCCAAGAGTATCAAAGAATGATGATCTGCCTGGAATTGAGAGTGATTCTGGTGAAATTGCGTGATACACAACATCATAAAATTCATTATAATCGACACTCCTTGTAACAGAGACATCAACGATATATGGAACAGCAAGGGAAGCTGTAATTGGATCGCTCTTGAGTTTCTTTTCGAGATAGTTATATAAAATCAATTTATCATCAACTCGATTAACTACATGGCTGAAACTTCTAAGTAATCTGTGAGTCTGTTCATCAGTAAGGCTCTTGGATATAGTTTTGAAGAATAATTCTGTAAAAACATGAGATGGATTTGGTTTGATTAATTGTGTAGTTAAAATGTTAATTGCAATATCTAAATTCTCATCTACCAACGAAAGAGCATGTGAATATATTGCATTTTGTAAGAATTCATCATCTAAAATTGAATTATCGATATTTCCTTCAGATTTGAAATAAAGAGCAACCAAAGCCTTCACTGGAAGCTTTTCTTCATCAGCCTGATACAATTCTGCAAGAATATCGAAATATAAATTCTTCTCGGAAATTTCACCGTTTTCTGCATATTCTAACAGCTTAACGTATCTGTAATTCATCCATTGATAAACTTGCGATGATGCAACTGATTCATATTTCTTAGAATCAGAAAATGGTAATAATTTTTCCTCGAGCTTTTGTATAAAGAACGATTTTAGCGAATTAAGAGCACTTTCTGACTTCTTTGTTCCGGTTAGAGCATCATTCAAAACAGTATCTAAGTTTTTCGCCCATAGGTCTCCTACTAAAGACATTCTCGACGATAAATCTAGATTTTGTCTTTGTAAACCAAAAGTGACAAAATCATTATACCAAAAGTGACATTTTAAATCAAAAGTGAGAAAATTCTTGTTCCAAAAGGTAAGTAATACTGTCTTCATAATTATTTTACATGTAACGCGTGTATATGAGATAAATTTACCGTGTAAAGCATCTATTTTGTTATGTAATGTTAGCCTAGAGACAGATTTGTGATTACTAGAGATAACTAGAAAAGTGAGAGATTCTATCACTAATAGATAAAAGTGACAAATTAATAAGAAAAATTAAGGTACGGACCTGGTCTTCCAAGCGGAACCCTTCCAAACATGTGTACCTACTCTGTTAGTTAAGTCCTAATCACCTACATCAATAAACGTCGAGCATTAACCTGATGAATTTTTGTCAATGTCAGATTTTAGGTATAAATACCTATAGAAATATGAACAAAAAGTGACAAATTTATTACAAAAGTGACATGAATCAGATCAGATCAGAATTCAAAAAACTTTTTTTTGGGGATCAGTTTATCCATTTTTATTCTTCGTATAATAGAATCAGATGCAACTGACTCAACCCTATGCTTATATCAAGTAAAACATGGATTTCGTATCAATAATTATCGAATTTTTGAGATTTCGGATTTCGGTTCACTCGATTGGCCATTTTTCATGTTACATCGCATTGCCGTATTAAATGCATCAAAGATTTAATTTGTTTTGAATAAGATTTATAAGAGAGCAGACTGTCACTTTTGCTAATGTCGTCAAGCAATACACTCACATTTAAATTCCTGCTTGTCGGTGATCAGGCAGTTGGCAAAACGTCGCTTGTTCATAGACTTTGCAGAAATTCGTATGATTCTTTTACTGAAGAAACTGTTGGCGTTGAATTCATGCCATACAACTTGACCATCGAGAAAACTCAACTTAAATTACAGATTTGGGATACAGCAGGCCAGGAACAGTATAGGTCACTCGCTAAAGCTTATTTCAGAAATGCTGTTGGTGTAATCCTATTTTTCGCTATAGATAATCATAATTCATTCATGCATCTTGAATCTTGGCTCAATGATATAAGAAGCCTTTGCCATAAAAACTGCAAAGTTTTGATCGTCGCATCAAAGATTGATCTGATTAACGATAGAAAAATCACAAAGGACGAAATTCAACGCTTTATCTCGAACTTTGACTTAGAGTATATTGAAACATCTGCTAAAGAGAACACAAATGTTAAAGAAGCATTTTATAAACTTGCACAAGATGTTCTTCACGCAGTTCAAAAGGGTGAAATTCAAATCGGGCCAGCAGCACCAGAAATAGTACCAAAGAAACAAGAAACTAAAGATTGTTGCTAATAATTTAATTTATCTGCTTCAAACTACTTTAGTTTTCTATTCTATCTAATGTATATTAATTTATTCATAAAATCATTTACAAAACGAAAACTTTTCATTTTTATAATTTTGATTATTAAGCAAACTTCAATGCGTTCAAAGATTTACTTATATAACTATTGTTTTAGGCTTGAAGTAATAAAGCCAACCTTATTTGAACTTTTTAATGCGAATGTATTTTCAACAATATTTTGATTTTCGTCTTTTTATGAGAAAAAGCAATATAATTAATGGTTTCAATGAAGTCCATTAAATAGTGAGCTTTGAAAGAAAAATGCATAATAAATTATAAAATATTGTAAATATCACGTTTCTGAGAATTAAATTATGTATTTTTGATCTTCTTCCACTGCTAACTCAACAGAAATATAATATTAAATCGTGCCAAATTCGTTCAATTCATGACGATAGGCGACAGTTTGGCCGGAATGGTTAAGTGGTTCAATTTTCAAAGCAAATTAATTTATCATAAACATGATAATGATAGTTTTCATGCATGCTTTATTATTTTGATTGGTTGCCGTTGTGCTGGAAAATTAAAATAATTTTTTTGAAAGATTCTTATATTTTCCATCAATTTTTTGAAGAAGATTCATGAAGCTTGATCCTGTTGCCGGTTCCAAGTTCATTCCATCTAAGATAGAGAATGATACACTAATCGAGGATCTCGATCAGGACCAGTTATCTGAGTGTTAGAAGCATATTACTTTGAACATTCAGGATTCACTTTATTTTCTTAATCAGGTTCAATCAAAATACAAAGTTCCAGACAGACTCACGACTGTTCACCATATTTGCACTGATTATGGTGAAGGATACAAATTTGATTCTAGGAAGTTTGTTGAATTTATCAAATCATTAGGTAGGTGCATTCAACTTGACATACTAGATTCTATTGCAAACACTTTTGAGCCAGTTTTTTCCAAAATTGACCAGCTTTTGGCTGAAGTCAGAACATCGAAATATAATATTCAGGGGCAAGAGCTGCAAGCATCTATATTACAGAGACAAAAACAAATAGGAAACAAAAACATCGAAGAATTGAGAGAATTCCATAAACAAATGAAAATTATGATAAAATATACGAAATTTGCCAAAGAATTACAGAAAAGGGCAGATACGCCATAGCATATGCCGTCAGAGAGAAATATGTTTATGCAAAAAAAAAAAAAAAAAATTTGGATTCGGAAACATCTTCGTTGATGCAGCTAATAAAAACAATAAAGACCATGGTTGATTTTATGATTGAATCAGGAGCTGACATTGACACAAGAGACGGTTTTTACATGCCAGCTTTCTTTTTTGCTTCATTGAAAGGTCATCTTGAAATTGTCAAACTTCTTCTCGCTACTGGAATAGATGTTAATTCAAAAACTAATATTAATTGTACGGCTTTGATGTTTGCTTCACTTTAAAATCGTTATGAAGTTGTAAAATATCTTCTCACGATTCCTGGAATTGATGTCAACAATATAAACCATGAAAAATGTACTGCCTTGATTTGGGCTTCACTTAGTGGTTGCTATGAAGTTGTCAAACTCATCCTCACAGTTCCTGGAATAAATCTCAATGTAAGAAACAAAGATAACGATACAGCTTTGACTGGTGCTTCAAAAAAGGGTCATCCTGATATTGTCCAGCTCTTGAGAAATCATGGTGCATATTGACACATTTATTATGATATTTCGGAGAAATAGTCATTACTGCACAAGGAGAAAATTTATAGCCCGTAATCACTTTTTAAAACAAATAACCTTATTTCATGGACAAACTTTCATTCATAAAAGTTTTTCTATATGATATTATATGTTATGAAAATATATCAAATATAATTAGCATAGTATATAGTATATTAATGCAATAAAGAAATCTCAATATATATTATATTTCATGAGATTAATGCGATTGAACTGTTGTTTGAGTTATTAAATTTAATTTCTTTAGTTTTAACGGTAAATATGCATTATTGCTATAGTAGATTATAAATATAAAATAAAATCAAGAAAGCAAGAAATTCGAAAAAAAAATTTGTAAATTCAAATGAGTGGAGAGCTTGATGATGCTGGCGTGCAAGTAGGCGAATGCCCGGATCACCTTAAAGAGCGCGTTAAAAACTCGGCCTCAATTTATTCCTTGAGGAAAGATTCTGTTCAAATTAAGCAACAATTGCTCGATTTAATTGCAAAAGATCAGCAGCAGGACTACTGGTCGACTTTGGCAAGTTTCATACACGGACAATGCTCTAAAACACGCTTTGACGAAATTATGGAACGATGCCTTCAGACAAATGAAGCAAAAATCATGCATAACGAATTAATTCGATCAATTATTTATAATGCCCACTTTTCTATGTTACCACCACCAAATGTAGAAATTCCACATGCTAAAGCAACAGTTAGAGCGTCGAAACCACCAATGCCAGTCCAACAGATTAAAAATCAAAACTTTATGACTTTTACAGCAGCAGATCTTCACCACTTACCATCAATAAATCAACTTACAAAGAGAGTTGGCGTTGTCATTCAAGACGCCAAGCTTTCAATCGATAGCAAAGCTGTTAATGAAATTTTAACGGAACTTAAAAAGTTCGTTTGTCAGATATTATATAAGAGTTTAGAGTTAGCTGCATCCGAAGGACCTGCAAATGGCCACAATCATATTACTGTTGATCATGTTCAGCAAGTTTTGAAGATGAATTCGAATATTTCTAATGTTATTTCGCCATCCGTTATTTCTAAGTTTGATATGACTACAAAATAAACCGATAAAACTATTTTAAATTGATTGTTAATCAATAAATATTTTAATATTATACAAACAAACTTATATTTATATATAAAAAATCATCATTTCCTTATATATCAAGCTATTATCAAGTCTCTAAACTTGAATTATCAAAATTCATAAAATAAAATCCAAAATTTCAATGCTAATACTAGTAATACATTGTCATAGTAGTTTCATTAATTCGTATGGTTGTCAAAGATAAGATGACTTTCGAGAAAATCGATTAATTTATCGGGATCTTTTTGTTGGATTTCATATGAAGGAACAATTAAGTAATTAACTTCATCTTCAGGTCGTACAACATATAAAATGCTATCATTTTTTGGATTTGGAAATATCCCAACAATTTCTGCAATTTTTCGATCGTTTAACTGATTTTTCTGCTGAAGTTCTGTTGCTAAATCATGGTCATTGAAGTATTTTTCGACAATTTTATTTCTATATTGAGATATATTTGATTCCAGCTCCCAAGTTGGTTCAAGATCAGAAACATTCCATTTAACTTTCAAGTACAAGTTTCCATTTCGAAATTTATGCGAAATTACTTCAACAATTTTTAGATCTGATTCATCCATCAGAAAACTTCAATTAAAACTGACTAAAAATGATACCAAATGTATATACTTTAGAAAAATATTCATTTTTGGCCACTAATTTTGTTATTTATACTGATAATTTATTATTGAAAATTGAAAAAATGCTTTTTTGGATAAATAGAAAAAGATTTTAAATATACGGCTCTATGTTATAAGATATATATCTTTAAAAACAAACAAATCAAAAAATATAATAAAATCAAAAATTAATCATTTTTGTTCTTTGATGGTGCAAGTTTTTTCTTCAACTCTTCAGAAATGGTGTTTAGCGATGTTTCTATCGAAGATAATGCGAACATTGCATTAACAGATGTACATCTTGCTTTTTCATCAGGCGAAACATCCCACGAGCAGCCTAGCATGTTGAATATATCATCAATTTCTTTGTAGACTTCAGAATACATTTTTTCATCTTGATAATTTACAGGAATGTCACCAAACTTTGCTTCTCTTTCGTCTAGTTTCACTTCCAGCGCGTTAACTTCTTCTTGTAGTTTTTTCTTCTGTTCATTAGTTTCGAAAATTGTTTGGAATAAACTGTTATTATCCGATTGTAAGCGCTCTGCTTCAGTGAATATGTCATCGAAAGAGTTAACGCGAAGTAATTCGACAGTTTTGTTGATTTTTTCTTGAAATTCATCGACTTTTGCTCGAACGAAGTCTTTTTGGCTCAATTGGTTGTCAGGCTGATGCAAGATAATTAGTTTTTGCGTTTCTATTATTTTTGCAATGGCTGCTAAGTCTTGCTTCACTGCGCTTTCATCTTTTGGATCATTTGATTGAATTACCATTCCTTCGAGTTTCTCTTTGTACATTTGTAGAAAGTTATCTGTGCTTGACTTTGGTGTTGAGTTTTTTGTAATTTGCTGGCTTTGTTCAATTATTTTTAAATTTCTTGTTCTAAGTTCATCGAGAAGCATTTGTTTCTCAGTTAATCTAGACGTATTTATGTTATATTGATTCACATTATTGACGATTTTAGCTTCTAGTTGTGAAATTCTCGCGGCAATATCATTTTCTTTTAATTGGAAATGATCTGACTTGTGTCCTGATCTGTATTTTACTATACAGTCATCTAAAACCTTATTTTTAAGTTCTTCTGATGCCAAATCTGCTGATAATAGCTGTAATTGATTTTGATATCCTAAAATAGATTGTTTTAACTTAGCTACATCTGGCAAATCGTAACCGCTGCTTCGACTGGATGAAAAATCTCGACTTGTTATTGATGAAGAATTTACAGAGCTAATCTCGTTATTTTTATCAGGTGAAGCCAGAAGATCCTTTCTTAGTGCAACAAGAAGCTCGCTGTTAGGGAAGTTGAGTTTCTTGAGCCTTTGCCTGAATCCCTGGCAAGAAACGTCGTACATCAAATAAAAATCCTTCCTTCAAACAAAATGAAAAAAAAATTGTAAATTAAATTGATGATCTACTAATTACCAAACGAATTTTCGAATTTTGATTTTATTGATAACATAAACATTTTATTTTCCTTCGATTTATCACTATATCTATACATTATTACCATTTTTAGCTCATAAACTATCTAATTTTCTTGTAAAACTGAGCTAAACTCAAAGATAAATCAAAAATCAATACATTTCTAATCAATGCATTATTTCACTACAAAAATCCTATTAAGCATTGTATAAATCACCATATCAATAAAAGCCAAAACATAGAATATTTAATTCATATCTAAATTTAATAATACATAATTGTGTATTTACATATATAAAATCATTTATCTATAATTATTGGATTGTTATTAAATGATAAAATCAATATAAAACAAATAATATCATATTCTAGTGACAAATAAAGAAGAAAAAGAGTCTGAGTTTTCAAAAAACATAATATACATAAAGGTTTAATAGTCAGAATCTGAATCAAGCTCTTTCTCTCTTTCGATAAGCTTCTTCGCGTATTGTCTTGCAATTTCCTCATCTTCCTCCATTCTCTGGATTTCTCTATTGTATTCAAGCTTCTCGCGCTCTCTTTCAGCATTCTCTCTTTCACGCTTCTCTGCCGCTTGTCTCTTCTGGAAGTCTGCAATTTCGAAGTTGTGGTGCTTCTTCGCGTCATTCCTCTTGATGATCTCGAGGTCTTCCGTCTCATCGTATAATGGGAAATTGTGCTTCTTCTGCGCCATTTTCCTTGCATTCTGGATCCTGACTGCATCAAGCATCTCCTGGCGCCTCTCTTGTGCGAGTTTCTCCCTCTTCGCAGTGATGCTTCTGATTGATTCTTCTTCCTTCTTAAGCTGCTCTTCGATTTGCTTGTCCAAGAAATCTGTCTGTTTCTTCTTGATCTTTCTCTGCCTTTCTGCTTCCATGTCGATAAGTTTCTGTCTTTCACGCGTCTGCTTGAGTCTGCGTTCTTCTTCTTCCTTCTTTCTCCTGTCTTCTTCGTCCATTCTTCTTTCCGCTTCTTCGAGGAGTTTCTTGTCTTCCGCGAGCTCGATTTCTTTCCGCTTCTTCTTGATTTCCTGCAGAGATCCGTTCTGATTCTTCCACTCTTCTGCAATGAGCCTCTGCTTCTGTTTCTGTTCAGCCTCTTTGAGCTTCTCTTCGCGTGCGATTCTTTCGTTTTCAATGCGAAGAATTCTGTCGTCTTCGAGATTCTCTTCTCTCTCAATTCTCTTCTTTCTGATGCGATCTTCTCTCTGTTTGATGATGCTTTGAGCATTGAGTTCGGCCTTTCTCTTCCTTTCTGCGCGGATTCTTTCTTCCATTGCACACATATCAAGATATTTCTGATATGCTTGTCTATCTTCTTCTGTTTGGCGGTGCATCTCCATAATCTTTTTCTTTTCCTTGAATAGCCTCTGTTGATCTCTCTCTTCCAAGCATTCCCAAAGTAAAATTTGTGAATTTACAGCGCGAACTTCTGGTCTGTTTTGATATGATAATTTATGTGCTGCAGCAAGTTCTGCTTCTTTTTGTAGCTTTTTGAACTTCGCGTGCTGCTCATCAATTTCACGTTTTCTTTGCTCTTCTCTTTCTTTCTCTTTTTGTAATTTTGTAAGTCTATCACGTCTGCTTGATTGAATTGTGTTCGTCCAATTTGAAACTATTTCTTTTGTACGTTGATGCGCCATTTCTCGTTGACGACGTAGTTCTTCTTCATAATCATCTTTCTTGCCTAACGCAACTTTCTTAACAGTAGCTAACTGCCGGGGAGTGAGAATAGAATAATCCCTAGCAGGGAGTTTACTGCACATTTTTAGAATAAGTACGTTTATAGTGCTATTTTTGTCATGTAAAATATTTAATTTGACTTTTGGCATGTAATTTGAATAAAACTGTCATGTAAAATCTTATTTGTCAAAAATTTACCAGGGTAATGTTCGGTTTCTATTAAGGGATGGCTCAACTATTCAATTTTTATAAAAAAGGGGGTAACATTAAATTAATGGGGTACTGAACTTCTAGGTTC
>MRSU01005861.1:0-28781 GCA_008369845.1 Trichomonas gallinae
TTTATTTTCCAAAAAATCTTCTTACTACGTCATTTTTTTCTTCCAAAGTCATAATTATCTTCCAAAACGACATCCTTATTTATTATTTTATGTTTTTATCGGTAATAGAATACTCAACAAAAATGATCTAGAAAACAACATGTTTTAAGTTGCCATTATTTTTTATATATTGAACATTATCGATTTTTACCACGCAACATGAACAATGTTACAATATATATTTCATTAAAATATATCTATTGAAGGTCTCTCATCTACAGAAATACTATATCAAATAAAACAATAAGAGGGAGACATTATACTGATTCAAGTTAATTCAAAAATATCAAATTTGGAATATGAAAGTCATTAAACCAATATATCATTAATGTATGAGATAACATTTGTATTATGATATTCAAATGATAATGGCATCCAAAATGATTAATTCAATCTCGAAAGAAATTAAATCATAGTTAAGAAACATATCTGCGTTTGAATACAATTTGCACATGTCAATTAGCAGCCAATGATAATAAAACCATTCATCTTCTTGGCGATCCAAATTTACTATTGCAAAACAAGCGAATAGGAATCTGTCTTATGCATTAATCACCGCATTTACACAACCTAATCGGGAATTCGAAGTTAGTTGATTCAAAAGCAAACGATTGAAGGATTTACAGAACGATTTTTAAATTTTACGGTTAACCTCCTTTTTATTTCAGATTCGGCTATATTTTATACAGTGAATAAAATATCGAGTATTTCAATATCAAAGAAAATTACATCCATTGAAAAATTTTCAATCATTGAAATATTTACAAGTATTGAAAAATTTACACTTGTTTCATTATTTAGCTATATATGTGTAGCTGATAATATTTGTTTCGATTTTGATTTTAAATTTTTGATCGTTTTCTTATATTTCATGCTACTTTATGAATAACAATGTAATATCGTAAATTCTTCGTTCTCAAAAGTGATATAAACCATTGAAAATCAAAACTTTGTTTTCCATATACATATCTATGGTGCTTATAAATAAAACATTTCAAATAAAAATTCAAAAATGAAAAGTGTTGAATTGATATACAGCTCCTTCAAGCAGATCTTTGACGTAGAAGTGACTGATATGCAGACTGTTGGAGACGTTGTACCTATCCCTAAGTTTAAAGAAAGCACACTGAAAGATTTGATAATTGAAGTCCTAAAAACATATTTAAAGCCTAGACCTGTTGTTGCAGTGAATGATAATGTTGTAGTAGTCGGTGATATACATGGAAACTTGCATGATTTACTCAGGATTTTGAAAAAATGTGGAATGCCGCCACAACAAAAATATGTTTTTCTCGGTGACTATGTTGACAGAGGCCAGTACTCATTGGAAGTAATCGTATTATTGCTCACTTTAAGAGTGTTACATCCTAATTCAATTACTTTATTAAGAGGAAACCATGAAATAGCAGAAATCAATATAAAATACGGCTTCCACATGAATATAGTATCTGTTTATGGGCAAACCAACCTGTGGGATCTATTCAATGACGTGTTTGCTGAATTGCCTTATGTCTGTATACTACAGAATGATATTTTCTGTGTGCATGGTGGAATATCGCAACATGCAAAAACTCTAAATGATATTAGAAAGATAAGCGTTCCCACAATAGAGTTTTGTGATATAGTAAATGATTTGTTATGGTCTGATCCTGGAGATTCGGAAGAAATGTTCATACCAAATCAAAGAGGCTTAGGTTGCCAATTCAATGCACAAGCTACAAAGGAATTCATCAACATAAATAACTTTTCTTGTATAATTCGCGGTCATCAATGTGTTGCTAGTGGTATCGAGTGTAAACATGGTGATGATGTGATTACAGTCTTCAGTTCATCAAATTATTCTGATTCAAATAATAAATGCGGATATCTTATGCTTACGGACAAAATATGCTATGAAGCATTTCGCCCTGTTGCGTTTGTCAAAAGGCAAGATGCTGTTTTCTTTGATGTCATTCCTATGGGCACTTTTGACTTAAGAAGAAACACAGTCTCGAATATTGTTGTTAATCCGTGGAGACTGCCAGTAATTAGATCAGGTCGGTCTGTTATAAAGGAAAAAGTATGTCCAATCAAGGTAAACCCAACAATAGTGCTTTTGAAATCGACATTATAACTAGATTATCTTATTTTGTTATTTGTTTGTAAATATGTTATTTATATCTTCATGTAAATGACTCATATTTAAACTCCTAGAGTCAATATTTACTGACTCACTTATTCTGTTGATATATTTTCATCTTTAAGCTTAGTTATTGCAAATGTTCAACTCTATTCAACCTATATATAAGTATTCCAATATGAAATAAGTTAATAATTGTATATTTAATTTTTGAATGATATTTTTTTTTTCTTTAACTATGATGGGATTAAAGGAATGATCTATACACATGATGTCTGTTTAATCTATATTGTTAAAGAGGTACAAATTTAAAGAGAAATATTTTTGACCATAAAACATTTACGTGTCAAAAATAGAATGGTCATGGCCAAAACTTTAAATTGGTTATTAACTATAAAAGAAAATATTATTTATGATGGTGTGATTGAGATTATTGGTTATCATCGAAGAAAAAAAGAATTTTTTTTTTCAAGTGATGAGATATTAGTATTTTAAAATTTTTGTTAGTTAAGTTAGAATGTATATAAAAGGCTTTACTTAAAACTCTTCATCAGCCTTCTTTTTCTGAGCACGTAACCGCTTCTTACGGCCGGCCTTCTCTGTTGTCATGACAGATGTCTCAGCATAGCGGATGTTCTTCTCGGAGTCCTTCCAGACAAGGAAAGCTGGCTGATTGACAAGCTGGTTCTCGACAGCGATGTGGCGCTGGAAAACGAGGGAGCGGGCGTGGTGGACAGAGTTGGCGAGAGCGCGTTTGTGGACCTGTGTCTGGAGACGGCGATCCATAAGGTCGTTAACTGTAAGAGAAAGGACATAATCGAGCTTCTGCTTTGTCTCATCGAGAACGCCGAGCTTTGTAAGGCGGCGAAGGAGAGCAGCACCCTCGAAGATACGCTTTGTGTCGTTCTCTGGGAGTGTAAGGAGGTTACGAGCGGCATGGCGGATCTTGGAAAGGGTATATGAAACACGCCAGATTTCACGCTTGTTCTTAAGGCCATATTCACCAACGACCTGGAGCTCCTTGTGCATGCGCTCCTTCTCGTATGGACGCATTGGCTTCTTGAATGTACGAGAGAAATTACGGCTCGACATAGGGAAAGGCCAACCAAACCGGTTTTTTCAATAGTTTACACAAAGCCGGAACACAAAATTATCCATTTTTATCTCATTTCTAGAATTAACATATTATATACTTCAATTTTGCCTAATAAATATCAGTCAAATGTTTAAAATTGATTGAGATTTTTTAGTATTTTAAAATATTTTGCTATATTATTTTCTGTATAACATATTAATTCTAAATATTATATTTTTGAGAAATTTGTATTTTTTGACAATTGTCAGGTTTTTAATAATTTTTGACATTCATAATTCAATATTTTTGACGATTGTCAGAATATTGTTTTTGAATAATTTTGTAAGATTATTGATGTGTATTGTTTATAGATGAGAAATGAAAGAAAATTGGAAATATTAAACGTGCATTTTTAAAATGTGTGACGGTTGTTATGCCATGTGGAAATGGAAACCAGAAACTTGCGTTATTGTCAAAGCTAAAGACCTTAAAGAAAATTTATCGAATGCAGAACTAAAACTTCCAGCAGAATGGGAAAATGAAATATCAACAGAAGCATTTGTTGATAATAACGACACGCTAAAGCAAATGGAAGCTTTAGTTACTGGTCTAGTTGAAAATGAAGACTGGATGGAACCAATACAACTTGATATTTATTAAAAAAAATAAAATTGTTTGCATATACATACTAAAACTATACCAAATTGTTTACTACATCATACATATATTTATATTCTAATAAAATAAGCCAATTCATAAAAAATAAAATCTCAAAATTAAAATACTTCTTTGATACTTGTTTAGTCCATAATTCTTTAACCACAATGAAAAGTTAGCTATTATACAATCATTCTCAAGAGTTATTTAATAAAAATATGAAATATCTAAAGAATAATGAGAATATGATCGATAAGTGTAACAAATAAACAATAATATTTACATAACAGTTGGTTGGAAAGGAATTAAATTAACATTCGGAGGTTTTGCATAATATAATGTGATAAATTTTCCATTGTAAATTGAAAGACTATTTGTAGCAATAAAATCAGTTGCTGCATCAATATTTGGAAATTTGAGTATGTTCTTCTCACCAATATACTCAATTCCATGGCCATTTGCAATATCTTTGAGAGAAACTGCTTTAGGCCGCACGCTGATGTATTGCGATGGCTTCCACATCTCAGCAAAAACCTGTATATCAGGGTCATCTTGCTCTGAGTCGTATTCCTGATAATCAATCTGATTTCTCGTGTCATTTGTTTCAGGATGAACATTTGGCTTGTTTGAAAGCTCAATGTTCAGCTTTTTGCCGTTTATTGTTGTGCCATTCATGTTCGTCTGAGCTAATCTCGCGTAGAATGCATTTCTCATCTGTACGTGTGTCCAGCATTCATTTTGTTTGAGGACGACTTTAACCTTGAGAACTATGCCGTACTGCTGGAATATGTTTCTTGCGTAGCTTGCTTGCTTCGGTTGAAGTCCAATTGTTGTTAGCGCGTTTCCATAAGATGGATCGAACTGAATTGGCCGTACTAGGTCGAACGACTTAGGTACATATGTTGTGTCTGGCTCAAAGAAGGGGAATTCGTTGGTTAAACCCTCTTTTACTATCTCGAATTGATCTTTTGCGCCAGGGACTGTAAAATCGAAGCTTTTCGAATTATTGAACTGAATAACGATATTAGTGTTCTTCGAGTATTCTACGCGAAGCTCGAAAGATGGTGCATATCGATTCGGATTGTTGAGATTTGCTAATGCGATGGAAGCCTGCTCTACATTTTGCATTTGGACGAGCGCAAACTTGCATGATTTGTCTGACTTATCATTGGTTTGGAAACAAATGATTTTCTCGACGATTCCAAATCTCGAGCATTCTTCGTAAATGTCATGGATGCCTAAATAGCATCGCAAACGGATGACTTGGATGCGCAAAACTTGTGATCGAAACATCTTCCTTTTTGCTGATATCGGAGGAACAATCGACGGAATTGCCGAAATTGTAACAGTAGCCCTTATTTCTGATATGTAATACTGCTTCTCCGTGACAAATTTCAGTGCATCCTTCGCTCTATTAAACTGCACGAGGCCTTGTGATCCGAAGAAATGATGTAATTCGATCTTATAAGGCTTAAAATACTTCTCAACCTGTGACCATTCCGTTCCAGGCGTTAAATCGATGATCTCTACGAGCCTGTGCTCCCTCGATTGGCCCGGAGGGTAGTTCCACGGCATCGCGAGGATCCTTGACATTTGTTTTGAGTGAGTACCGGGATTCAAAGAAAAATTGAACTCTCATATAGTTGTCATTGGATACTACTGGACTAGAAGAATACAGTAAACATACAGCGATCAGTTATTTATTAGGTAATTTTTGAGGAAATCAATTTTGATTGCGATTGCTCAGAAATGTGACCAATGGTTATATCTGACCTTTTAGTTCCTAATTATTGCATTATTTATCATGCCCTTTCAAATGAATACTTTACGAGAAATTTTGTCAAAAATTTTAATTACATGGCAAATATTTTTTTATTATAAATTTCATCATTATATGATTGTTATATCTTAAATATTAAATTGATTTATTATTAATTTTGCCAAATTACAAAATTTTATTTGTCAAATCAATAATTTGATAATAATATGATTTTAAATATTATTATAAATTAAATTTAAAATTTTTGAGATGAATTTTTTTGACATATGAGAAAAGTCACTTTTCAGTATTATGGCGTCTCTCAACGAATCAATTATAAACGTTGCTCAAAAACAACAAGACATTCAGAGGACGACTGATGATGACATTAAAAATCAGAAAAAGAAAGAAATGCTCGCATTGTTGAAAGCAATAAAAGATTCAAAACCGAAATGCATCACTGAAGACAATGAAGAATCTCACAATAGAGTAAAAAGGCTAGATATGTTAATTGATCACTTAGGTAACTAAGTTTTCCTACAAAAATATTTATCGCAAAATATATATTTTGTTTTAAGATATTGATAAGCTTCTATTCATTGTTCTATTAATAAAATGTTATTTTACGTTCTAAAATCACTTAAATAATAACAATATTTTATCGATATCAATATAAAATTAGTAAAGAATAATTCGAATAACATGCAGTTAAACTTAAATCTAGAAATTTGTAATGAGATTTTGATTTGATTTTGTAATCAAGATATATCTTCTCAAAAAACAATATTTTATTAAGCATAGTAAACATTTTCATGATAAAATTATTTTTAATAACAAACAGTTGTAAATGCAATGAAGTTACTTGATGTAATTTTCAATTAAATAATGATTAATTTAAATTCCTGCTAGAATGCAGAAAAGGATTTTCATAATCGTAGAATATTGGAGTATATTGAAAAATTCGTCTATCATTTTGCCAAAATACTGAAAATTAATTTGAGATTTTCCTATAATTATTTCTTTATCTTTGCAAATCCGAAATTGCATGCAAACTTCTAGATATTTTGGAACATTAATGTTTATATCGCATAAATTTGCTTCATAATCTGATTTGTATTTTTCTTTTTCGAATAAATATCCTCGGTACTCTTCTTGTTCCCTTTTCTTGATCCCTTAACGAACATTTTAGCTATGTAATAAAAAACTATAACTCAAATTAAAACATAAACAGCTTTAATTATTATCCCAATAACTATATTCGTTCTCGCAGTTTTAACAGTCTTAAGGACGTCGTGCTACATCTACTGGTTGTTTATCTGCGCGAATGCAAAATAGTTCTGATCATTTCCCCTTTGAATAATTGTCATCAATTTTGAATTTTGTCACTTTTTATATAAATGACACTTTTAAAAGTATTAAAAATTACAAAAATTTGATGAATTTGATGCAGAAACAGAAGACTTTCATTGGAAAACCAGCAACAAACAGATGACTGCAACTGATAATCATTGAACTTCTCTTGAAATCTTTCAATCAATAATATCCTAATCAAAATACCAAAGCGTATTCTATTGTCAAATGTTTTATTTACGAATAGTACTCTATTTTACTTGACAAAATCCAAGAATAAAAAAGATAAATCTGATATTTACTACGACAATGCGTTACATCAATGTAGTATAAATCTACCATACAGATATACTTTATGATTCGTTACTTTGACGATGTGATATTGTCAAAATTTGAATAAAAATTTATATTATTTACTATTTTTCAACTTAATCCAAATATTATTATTTAAGTCCTATACTAGTTCATACTCCTTGATTTCTTCAAAATGTTATTGAATGATATTTCAAAAAAATGAATATAAGCATTGCTAACAATTATCTTGATTTTTTAGTTATTGTATAATTTTTCATTTCAATTCTTTGTATTTTGACAGTTTTGTATAATGTAAATGCATTTATTATTCATACTGATCTCAAATATCAAACAAAAACTAAACTTTACTGTTCATTTTTCTCATTGCAATGGCTACTTCTTCGCACAGGTTATCTTTGCACGAAGTTTTGCTGAAGCAACTTTATCAGCTGTCGTCAGAACAAGAGAGTTTGGATGCTGAAATCAAGCGTCTGCAAAATCAGAGAATTCCATTAATTTACAACGTTAAATCTGGGCAAAAAACTTTATCGAGTACGTCTAAAGAATACATGGAGATTAAGGCAAACCTATATTCTCTGACCTTACAAGATCCGATTGAGAAGTATTCAGATATCCAACAAAAATACAGCTTACAGAGACGATTTAATCAAGACCAAGACTTAATTCTTGAAAGACAAGCGAATTACGTCCAAAAACAGCCAACTTACCGATTATTTAAAGATAAAAATCCTCCAAAAAAGAAATCTAAAACGATGAGAATCATTGAAAAGATAGATCCAGAGGAATTTAAAGAGGTTTCAGCTGGTGTTGAACTCCTTGAAGACAAAATCAAGAAAATTGAAAATTCAATCGAAGAAACAAATGCGAAAATCGAAGATGAACAGAAACGAAAAGATCAACTACTGGATGATATCAAACATATTGATGATAATTTGGAACAAATCCCTGAATTAGCCAAAACAATTCAAAAACTTAAGGAAGAAATCGCACAAATACCAAAACTAGTATCAGAACAGAATAACCTAAAGTCAAAACTCCACAATCTGATAAATTCATTCGAAGAACCTGAAGTAAATTCACCCGAAGAAAACAAAACACCACAACAAGTACAAATCGATGAGTTAGAGCGAGAAATCTCTAAATATAAACGTGGCATCGAAAAATGCGACCAAAATAAATTAATGCTAATCGATATAATGGCAAGAGTTGCTTTTAACAAATAGACATTCATACTTTACTCGATCTAATTACAATTTTACATTTTCAATTTTTGAAAATAAGAAATTTAATAATCTCAGCAATTCAACAGAAAGAATCATCAAATACACTATTACAACTTCAAATCAGCATTGCACTGTCATTTAAACCAGATTAAGTTCTCTTTCTTCAAAATAATTTCGAACTCTTAACAAAATACATAACTATGTTACGAAATATAGCGTGCACAAATTTCAATACATGAACTGCTAATACCATTATTATGAATTTCTTCTGAAATAAAGAATCTTGTCTAAATCTACGTAATAATTGAGTGAATTCACTAATATTAATGATATTTACGAATAAAGAACAATTTATGTTTAATATACAAACAAAAAAATACAAATAAAAAGCTATGGGAAAATTCTTGTCTTGAAGTGTCTCATTCCGATCAATGCCGACGAAATTGAGCTCTCCAAATCTCCGCCAGACTTAGGCGACAGGACCTTGAGCATGTACGTGTAAGCTTTCTCCATGAGAGAAAGAGCGTTTTCAGGTGTAACAGCAGAAGCAATTGCAGTGTTTCTACCTTCAACTGGTGCAGATAAGAAAAGTAGTTTAAAGCCAGTTCTCTGGAGCAAGTCAAAGATCAGACCCTCAGAGAACATCTGCGCCTTTAGGTCTTTCGTGCCTATCATTGACATTCCAGGGTGAGTGAGGCCATTGTGGACAACAACGAATCTTGATTTCCTGCCGTAAATATCGCCGACGCCTTTCATCAGTTTCATCTTTCCGCTCTTTTCGTCGAATCCAGCGCAGCAGGCGAGGAAGGCCATATTTAAAGAGGCAGGATATGAGTTGACTCTTACGTCGAAGCCTATAATGGAGGCAGGGTTGTTCTCCTCGCTGTAGACTAAAAAGTCTATAGTCGCGTGTCCGATTGCGCCTCTTTTTAGAAGAACAGTTGCTACTTGTCTCGCTTTGACGATCAATTCTTGAGAGTTGCAGCTGACTGCTGGGACTAAAGACGCGCCGAACCTGAACGGCTGGAAGTGCATCCTGTCGTATGTGCCAACAACCCTGATTTCCGTGCCTGTGACGATGACGCAGACTGATGCGAAAGATCTGACAACTGTCGGAACAGCTTCGCCTGTTGCGCCGAGTTTCGGTATCATCTGGATGAACTGCTTCGCGCCTTGCTTCGCGTGCAAGTTCTTCTTGATCAAGTCGGAGAAGTCAGCGTTGTTAGAGTAAAATTCCGGAGTTGTGTCGAACCAGGCAATGGCGTCGTCGCTTGCTGTGAATCCAAGATGAAGGATCCACCTTGTTATGTCTCTGTTGTCGAGAATAAAGCCGCTGAGATTCGCGCAGAGCTCGTCGTAGTCCCTGCACTCTCTCGTGGAAATGGAAGAAACGACGTCGGCCTCCCTGAATATGTCTCTGACCGAATTCCTGCCCTGGAGACTGTTAGTGTTCACGCAGCCGAAAATTGGGCACTTTATGTCGACAGAAAGCCTCCTTTCGCTGTGCCAGTCGCTGTGTGGGATTAAGAAGCAGTTCCTCGATGCTATGAGTCTCCTCACTTGGTTAATAGATCTCATGTCGCAGAGAAGCCTGTTGGAAGTGTTATTTCCGGTTCGAAGATCTCGCATTACGACGTAATTCACTCTTTCGTTGACATTAGGGATGCCACAGCAGCCCATGAACTCAATGAAGTCCTCCCAGATGTGTCCTGGCGGTAATTCGGACATTAGGAGAATTATTGAGACATTAGTGGACATTAGGTCCAAAACACGCTGCAGATCCTGGAAATTGGTGATAACGTGGACAAGAACATGTGGATCTTTTTCGATTGAAGAATATTTTCCAATAATTGTTTCTCTGAGTTCATCAGCGCTGTTTTCGACAGCCTCGATGCGTCTTCTGCATTCTGTCATGATCATTCGCCTGACTTTATTCATTCTCCAGGTCATTTGAATTTTATATGCAGCGCGGAAGAGTTGTTTACGATATTCGACGTCTTTCCTCCATTTCCAGACCTTCCAGTTAAATTTTATGAGATTTGCAGCTCTGAGTTTTGCGTTTGCGACTTGTTCTTCGGTGCCAATCAAACATTTCGCGACATGATCGTGAGTGAGATTGCCTGAGAAATCAGCAGTTTCACTAAGCTTACGACCATCAATTTCTGCGTATGTAATACCGAAAACTGCGCAATATGATTCGATTGCATTAAGAACGTTTTCAATTGATTTGAATTTAGTGGCATTCGTACGTTGGAATGACTCGAAATCTGGTGTTTCACGCGCAACTTTACCACGAACAACGAGCAAAGTTTGATAAGCAAATTCATCCTGCAGCTCTTCGTAGATGCGTGGATTTGGAACATCTTTCTTTTTCGCGGGCTCCGTCGGAGTAAGAGGTGGCTCTGCTGATAATTGCGAATTTTGATCTGTAATTTTCTTTTCCGAGACTTTTTCCATTTGCTGAATGAATTTCTCTTCATTGAGTCTCTTCTCCTCCTTCCTGCGTCGGCTGGCTTCAGCAGCTCCTTTAAAATCATATGCAATTCCGTTAAAAAGCGTAGATTTTTTGATTGGCTGGTTACCGGCGACTTGGGGCATGAGCTCTGATAAATCATCAGTTTCAGAAACAAGTCCTCGCTTTAATAATTCGACAGCCGGTAATTGTTTTTGTGCGGCAGAGAGCCTCGGCAGTGGTTTATTTACAGGTACGGCTGGTTTTGCGTATTTTCTCTTGAGTTCGTATGCTTTTGTGGAGTGATAAGGTGTATATTCTTTTGGCGAGACCGCTCTGATTTGTTCTATCATTGTTGGCGGCTTTTTTGGTTGAGTTATCGGAAGAACTGTTGATTCATTGTATCGAATTTCTGATATTGTGTCTGCTTCGGATTTAATTTTTTCTGTTGCCTGGGAGATTTGCTCTAAAACTTGTGTATAGTCGATGTCTGGATCCTGGAGAACTTCCTGAAGCTCATGGAGCTGACGCCTAGATTCCAATATCGCCGTGTTCAAGGAATCATAAGGCTCAGACATTTTTCAAAAAATAACGAGTTCGAAAAGTGACAAAATCAAAAAGTGACGAATTTTACAACAATTTTTGTAATTTTGTTATATAATGGCATTCAACAAAATTTACCAACAAATGACCGTAGATCTCTTCAACCATCATTAAATAATATGATCAAAATAGATTTATTTGATTTTTTTTTATCAAGAAAATTATTCAAATGGTATATGATATATATTCTATATCCAATTCAATATACACAAACACTAGTATCAATAATCTTAAGTAAGAGCTTTATTAATACTATATTTACTAAATTAATTTTATATTTTTGGTAAATAATATAAGGTAGATGTTAGAAAATATGATAAATTCTTTAAAGATACAATGAGTTATGCAAAAAAATTATACAAATATAAATAAATTCATATAATATTGGTTTCACATTCAATTCCAATATAGAAGTCACAAAATTATATTTGCTTACATAATGTGAATCATATGTTACTGAAGAATTCATTGAGTTATCATCATTAACCTTATAATTCATACGTTTAGAAAAGAAAAAAATCATAAAAAGTGACAAACACAATGCCTCCAAAATCTAAGGAAAATCAGGAGGAAAAAGCAGAAATAGATGAGAAAACAACAGAAACAGACAACAAAGACGACAAAGAAAAGAAAGAAGCAGATTCTAGCGATGTTGAAGTTCCAATCAAACCGAAAAAGATTCGTAGATCAACAAAATTCGATCCTGAGACACTAAAAGACGAAGAAATAGGCATTCCAGCACTATACAGACACCTTAAAAAGTTCGATTTAAGCATGTATCCAGATCAACCTGTTGAAGCACTCGAAAATTTGATGGCAATATACCAAAAATGGATGCATAAACTATACGCAGCCGATTTTTATGATACAGCTGTAAGAATTACAAAGATTCGTGGTGCAAAATATATGGTTGAGCAATTTATTTACGAACTTGATGGAGGAACACCATACGTTTTCGAGGATGACGGCGAAGCACCAGATGTTATGTATCCATCATTACATAAGAAACAAAAGAAACCACAGGAAGACTTTGATCCTTCGAAAGAGCCTCCTCCACCTCCACCTGCTGAAGAAAAACCAGCAAATCCACCACATAAACCGCCAAATGTTGACTTCTTGAGTGATGAAGATTCAGATGACGCCAATTCTCAAGATATACCTGAAATTTTAGACCTCTTTGCATCACAAAGGCAATAGATGCGAAAATTTAGATTTGTGTTGAATTTATATAATATTTTTCTATTATTGATGTTTTTAAGTTAATTGTCTTGAAGTTTTTAATGTTTAAATAGATAGAATCATATTGGGACAGTATTAATATATCTAGTTTAACAATAAAAATTAAATAATAATTTATCCAAACAAGTATAAATAGTATATTGACTCCTTATTTCTCCTTAAGGGTACGTATCATTTCTTGAATCTGAATAATCTTCTTCATCATATTCTCTTGATCCTCTTCGATACTTTGTATGTCTTCCGTCAATGATTTAACATCCTTTTTAAGCTGGTGGAAATCTTTCTTTGGATTTGGTGGTTCTGGAGGTTTATTATTATTTGAAATGCGATGAATATTGAATCTTCCGACTTTTTCACCCATCTTCTCATGGTGCTGTATACTCATGCTATTGAATTTTGTCTTATCGTGAGCTCTTCTGCTTCTTTCGATAATAACTGATGCTCTGCGTGAAGTTTTTTCCTCTTCGAAGTCAAATTGTACGTCTGGGACTTTGTTCTGTGTCTGAGCTGATATCTGCTGAGGCTTTGTCTGTTCAAACCTTTGATGTAATGGTGGAAGCATTTTGAGCATTTGTAATGTATTCGCTAAACCTTCGTCTGCGTTTTTAAGGAAGCGGTGGCCAAGCAATTCTTCGACTGATGCGCGCTTTTCTGGATCCATTACAAGGCATCTCTTAACAAAGTCCCTGAATGTAGAAGAAAATTCGGCAGGCAGTTCTGGTGCCTCCTTCTCCATGATGTTAACGATGGATTCCATGAACTTCATGCCCGCATATGGCATTGTACCTGTTGCGATTTCAATGACTGTGAGGCCTAAGCTCCATACGTCTGATTTCGTTGTGTAGCCTTCCCCGTTTTTGAGAATTTCAGGTGACATATAGCAAGCATCACCAAACATTGATAAGCAAGCTTGCTTTCTGACGCCTCCTTGGATAAGAGACGTCGCGAGGCCGAAATCTGATAACTTGGCATCACCTTTGCTGTTGATTAGAACATTGCACGCCTTAACATTTCTGTGAATTTGATGGCATTTGTGGAAGTAGTCAAGAGCTTTGAGAAAACCGTTAATAATATGGGCACAAGCAAGCTCATCCTTAATTCCGCGCTTGTAACCGTATTTTATAATGTCTTCAAGCGATCCTGCGTCCATAAATTCTGTTAATATCCAAACCTGAGCCCCAGATACGAAGGAGCCATAGTACTGAACGATATTCGGATCGGAGCTTCTTGACCACATCGCTGTTTGCTTTTGTAAGCTTTCCAAAGGATAAGGGAAATCTTCCAAATTGATAATCTTAACACAAACAGTTTCCTGGTTCGCAAGACATTTCGCCTCATAAACATCTGAGTACATTCCGCGCCCTACTTGATGTATAAGCTCATATGACTCGCTATCCAATGGGAATGTCATTCTTATTTTTTTAATTTTTTTTGGTTAAAACCGCTTAATTATTTTTATGTTTTTATCAGATAACACGCATGTCGACATATTTCTCTGACCGATCAATAATTAAATGATTTACAAATACAACCGCCAAATCATTTGAAAGACTATTTTGAAACAAACATTTATATGCTGTGGTCAAACAGAATCAACAAAAATAATCAAAATTTATAAAAAATACGAAATCTTTTCTTGTTTACAAGATTTTGTTAAAATACATCAATAAATAGGATTTGTAGGCGATTAGAAATGCAAATGAGAATAAATTGGAATAAAATGAATTTTAGTCTTTTATTTTTCATGTTTGACGCGTGTTTATATAACTACTCGATATAAGCAGAAAGTTTGCATAAGAAAATATTGCGTTTTCTAATGACCAATCATCTCCTTGTTTCGATTCCATCATTGGATTACTTTTGAATGAAAAACACAGTAAACACATAAAAAGATAACGCTATATTTCACATTTCGGAGGGTTATTTCCATAAACTCATGGGAAATCTTTTGATCAAGATAATTTTATCGTAAAAGTCGTATTTTTCGCCACAGTCATGTAGCAAAAACGCACACCACTATTCTATATTCATGCTCTTACATTTGCTCTATATATACTATATTTATAGCGAATCAAATCTAAATTTTTAGAAGATATAAATAATAACATTTAACACTTGGAAATATAGCATCAACTATTCTATTATATCATTTTGCAAAACACTGATTAGTTTAAAACAGCATTAATCCAATTTTCAAAATTACAACATATCATTTTGCGTATTTTGGATGTATGAACTATTGAGTGGAGACTTTTCATCTGAATTGAACATGTTGTTTTTAATCAATTGCTAAATAATTATTTTCACATTACTAAAATCTCTGTAATGAGATCATTTTTTTGTATCTGAGCTGCTTATTTCTTAGTAAGGGTCACAGTTTAAAATGCTGTAGCGAAAAATCGGTTAAAAAATAATTTTTGATATAAAATTTAAACAAATAACACTAAATCTATTAAAATTATTAACAAATAAACAATATGTGGGTAGGTAACATCTAATATCTAACAAATCGCGAAATTCGGGAGAATTTGATTAAAAAACCAACTCAAATCACTGGAAATGCCTCAAGAATGTATCGAGATCATCTTGAGCGACGCCAGTCTGGCCCCATTTAAGGTTTGGATTCGGGACAGGTCCAGGTGTCTGTGAATAAATATGTGCGATTCTTGGTGCGATCGGAATTGGCTGCGGATGGAATGTCTGTTGATTGGCCATGTTGTTGAGATTGAATAATGGCATTGATCCTGTCATTCTTGTTGAGCTTAATGTGATTGGCTGTTCATCATCAGACTGATTTGGCACAATTTGGGATCTTGGAGTTGTATCATTGTTGAGGGTGAAGTTGTCAGAAGACATCGTGAGTTTAGATTTCCTGGATAAGCTCATTGGTTGCTCCTTCTGTGCAACCAGCTGTCTGTAATGATACCTGCACTGAACATCGCTTCTGTTGCTCATAATTGAAGCAATTTTTGTCCAAGACTTTTCTCCGTGAATGCGAACAAGAGATTCAAGCTGTTTATCTTCTTCTGGTGTCCAGCTCTTCTTCGAAATTCTTGGATTAAGTCCTCTAGTCCATCTCTGTGAGCACTGAGCTCGATTTCTTCCACTTCCAAGGAATTGTGCAACTGCTTGCCAGTTCTCCAAGCCGTAATGAAAAACGCCAGCAAGCAGTCTCTGATCTTCGGCAATGGACCATGTACGCGTCTTCTTCCTCGAGCTTCCTGATGCTGAGTCGTCCTCCTCTGCATCTTCGTGATAAGGAAGAGGTTCTTCAGGAAGCTCTAGTATATCCCTTAGACGAACCACAGGGTCATCTTTTCCAATAAGGTCGACAACTTTCATGCAACAAGCTTGAAACGATATTTTTTCTGTTATATATTCCTTGAAAGCTGTTTTTAATTTCTTTGACACGTCATCAGGTATGTCGCCCACACATGATTCGGCGTAGCTCAGTCCGAGCTCAATCATAACTTCAAGGCCAGACATGGGAGAACTCATTTGACCAAATTTTTTTTTTAGGTTATGAAAATTTTGATAAAGAAACGGTTTGATTCTCACAAATTATTACTTTATTCGGTAAATTTTAAATCTTGACTCTACATATTCTAAATATCGCAAATTTTGAAGAAAAAGCCGAGAAAAAAGTACTATAAAAATTGAGAAGTTTTAGCCGTCAAATAAACCAAATTATATTTTATGTAAGTCTATTGATTTTAAATTAAATTCAAGAGATTTTGATTTTATTTTTTTATTCTTTTATAACGAATAAACGAAATCATTCCTCATAGCGAAAGGAAGCTAAATTCAATCATGATTTTTCAATCCTTTAACGATAATGAAAGTGCCACGGGTGCGATTTTTTTCATCATTTTATTGGTTCTGAGGTTATGCTGATGATTTTTTAAAATGAGAAAATTAACACAAAATTTAATGTGTTGTTTTAGAAATCTTGTCAATTTTTATTTCCGTAATTAACCGAAATAATAGCAAAAACTCTATACCTGATGCATGTTAAGCGTATTTCATTTATAAATTCTCCGATCAAACTTAATTTGTTTTCCGAATTGCTTGCGTTCAGCTACAGATGGTGGATCTGTAATCACTAATACATGAACAATAGGATTACATGTTCATTTCCCCATTTTGACGGTATATCTTTGGTTTATTGTTTTTATTGGTGTGAATTCACTGACAACGAATTCACCACTGCATAGCACATAACAATTCACGTCGATTTTACAATATCCAAAGTCCCGTAGCTTTTTCCTCAAAATAAATAAAGTTACTGTTGTTTTGACAAAATCATCCAGTTTACATGTCATATTTTTATTTTCTTTAAAACATTTGAAGAATCTTCATTTTAGACTAACTAAATCACTCACTAACAATTCTAAAAGTAGTTCACACATAAATTATACATAGCTATAATCAGATTGTAATATAATATTTTCAAGAAAGATCAAAACTAGTCAAATACAGAGATAAAAATTAAATGAATAAGTTTTGGAATCAAATGTGAATAATATATATGTATCAAGCTTTATTCGAGTTTATTTATTAAATTTGAATTCACGTTGTTGTATAACTATTTATGTAGGAAAAAGATTATCAAATTGAAAAATGATTTAATATTGTATAGAAATAAATGATCTAATTTAAAAACAGTCATTGTATAATAGATCAATTTACAAAACATATGATTAACGCAGTAAATCATAAATGTGTGAACTGTATGTTTAAACATTAATTAAATGGCACCATGTTCTTTCAAAATATATTGAATTGTATCGTTTTCATCTCTAATAGATTAAATCAAAGCTGGATTATTGTCAACATCTTTTGCATTGATATTAATTCCTGGTTCTGCTCGAAGGAGTCTAACAACTCTGGAATAACTTCTTTTTGAAGCCCACATCAAAACTGTACGGTTGTTTTCATCCGTTGCATTGACATCTATTCTTGGATCTGCCAGAAGGAGTTTGATAACTTTGTGAAAACCATATTTGGAGGCAATAATCAAAGCTGTTCTTTTGTGATCATCTGTTGCGTTTACATCCATTTCAGGAGCTGTAAGAAGGACTTTGACATTTTGATGACGACTGGACTATGCTGCCCAAATCAAAGCTGTATAATATTCTTTAACTTTTGGGTTGACATCTATTCCAGGAAATTCGAGAAGGAATCTGACAGCCTAGTGATGACCATTTATAGAAGCCCAAATTAAAGCTGTTCTGTTAACTTTGTCTTTTGCGTTAACATCTATTCCAGGAACTGCAAGAAGGAGTTCGACAATTTCTTGATTACATTCTTCTGATGCACAAATCAAATCAAATGTTGTCACTGTCTTTTGCGTTGACATCTATTCGAGGTACTGTGAGAAGGAGTTTGACAGCTTCATGATAATAATATCTTGAAGCAAAAATCAAAGCTGCATTGTTGTCTTTGTGCTTTGCATTGACATCTATTCCAGGAACTGTAAGAAGAACTTTGATTACTTCAGGACTATTCCTCATTGCAGCAATAATCAAAGTTGCATTAACATCAAAACGCGGAATTTTGGAGACAAATTGGAATCATTAGAGATTGCAAGGTTACAAAGGTTTCTTCCACCAAATTCTACTAGGAATTAAGCAAGCTGGTGATAAATTGTAATGATTGGTTAGATGGTTTTACCTTGCCAATTTCTAATATCGCAGATATTCTCTTTCACAGCATAATTCAACGCATTAAAATCCTTTTCTTTAATGATTCGATTGAGTGTATCATAGATTTCTTTAAACTTTTCTTTTGCATTTCGCAATTTTTTCAGATCTTCAATATTTTTATTAACTGTTTGATCTTGTATCTCTGTTGATGAAAAATGTGACTGAGAGTGAGAAAATTGTTCAGATTGGGCTCAATCGACATCTTGATTTTCGAATGATTCCATTGATTAAAAAAAAAAAAATAATAAACGGACACTTTATCAATAAAGATAAATTATATTTAAATACTTAATGTTCTATTCATAGTGAATTCAAAATTAAATGAATGAGCGAAAAATATTGCAATTTTTATCAAAGAGAAGATAATATCTTAAAATAGAGCCATCATTACCTAGCAAAAAGTGAAATGATACTATCATAGGCTGATATCATACTCATAAATCACAGATTCTGAGTGATTACGAAATCAATTACTATAGAATGAGAAGAAAAATAGATAGTTTGTTGGTAAAAAGTGAAATTGTACTAATATGTATTATGATTCTGTTCTTGAACCATATTTACCCTAATATCCGATTTTATGAACCAATAATGGGATTCAAGCCTAATTCTGCAAGCAAATAAGTAATATCTGCGCAGATATAATTTTAAACAATTCAGAAAATATCTCTGTTAATCAGGGAAATTATTTTGGTTGCTTCGATCGTAAATATCAAAAGATTCCTTGCACATATCGTTATTAACTTACAGTAATATATGCTAAAACAATGAGAAAATTTTGAATTAACTCGAACAAAAATCAAATTATATTTTTTAAGAAATGATAAACAAAGGTGAATATATTAAAATCCATAACAATTGACGAAATAAACCATAACATTTTCTATGCGCGTCAAACCGATTTTTCTTTTCAAAATATTGAATACAATTCAAATTCCGTAAATCATTGTTTGATAAGTTTACCATAAAATAAACTAATGATTATTTTTTTGCGATATAAAATCATGAATAAATAACTACACTCAAATATTTTGTAAACAAATTAATTATATTTTAAATTGAAATTTAATAACACAGTTGTATATTAATATTTCGTTCTTTTAATATCCTTCAAAAAAATAATATTTATGGTTTTAATTTTTATTATACATTATTAGACATATTAAACACTGAAATATCCTTACAAATGATTTGAAAAGAACTTTTTTTATTTTTCTGAGCATTCAAAATATTATATCATATTTCAGTTTTATATAGACTTTATTAAATAGAAAATATGAATTTTTCATGTGAATTTCAACACATACAATTCAACGATAATCTCACTGAAAAATAAAATTTACGCCATTCCAATAACACTTAGACAAAATGTTATACATTAATAATCCAAATTATTGTTTCAGTTGCCTCAAATCAATTAAAAAGAAAATGTTTGACGAAATGGTTTCTATACTTGATAAACATGGCTACTCATTTAAGAAGCAGATAGGAAAGGGATGCTTTGCAACATGTTATCTCGTGGAAGATAAGCGATATTCGAAGGATTTCATCTGCAAAGTCTGCCACCTTAGCTTAACTGATGCTGTTTCTCAGAAGAACCGCTTATTTTATCAAAATGAAATCGATGCTCTCATTAATGTTACTCATCCTAACATTGTCAAGATTTATAATCATTTTACTGAAAAGAACTACATGTTCATTATTCTAGAATATTGCCAAAAACACTCTCTCGACAAAGTCATCCAAAGAAATGGTTTACTCTCACCTGCAGTTTTATTTGATTATGTTCATCAGTTTGCTCTTGGTTTACAACATTGCCACAGTTTAAGAATTGCTCATCATGATATAAAGCCTGGAAATCTTCTTTTAGATGACTTTAATAAGATCAAACTCGCCGATTTTGGTTTTGCATCTATTCAACAGACGGAAACCAAAATGATTTGCGGTTCTTTATCTTTTATTCCACCAGAAAAGCTCACCCCGGGAGCATACGACCCTTTCCCCAGTGACGTTTGGAGTTTTGGAGTTACAGTTTACTGGCTTGCAACAGCAACATTGCCCTTCCATGGAACTACAAAGGAAGAAATAGAAGAAAATATTAGGAAAGCTCAGTTTAAAATTCCAAACGATGTCCCTGATTTCGTTAAAAAGATCGTTTCCAAAACAATCGTTGCTGATCCAGAAGAGCGTTGGAACATGAATGATGTGGTGCATTACATTCTTGGTTGCAGCTTGAGACCTCGTATTCTAACAAAACTGAAAATCAATTCAACAATTGCAGCTAAACCTATCAGTCATGTGATAATTGACCGCAGAGCAGCGACATCGAGAAGATGCAGTTATAGCAATATTGAAACATTTTCTGCTCTTCGTCATTAGAATTGAATCTTAATCCTTTTGTTTGTGTTTTCTAGACATGTAAAGATTTTTTATTATTTTCCAGACATAAGAGTCGCAATA
Organism: Trichomonas gallinae; assembly: GCA_008369845.1. Classification (NCBI taxonomy): domain Eukaryota; phylum Parabasalia; order Trichomonadida; family Trichomonadidae; genus Trichomonas; species Trichomonas gallinae. The sequence goes on from MRSU01005861.1 coordinate 20,997, forward strand.
TATCACTATTTTACAAGAATTATATATCCAAAAAATATTAAATTTGATTTGTGAATGAGTATATGTTATGGATAGAGTAGATCATCAGAATACATTCAAGTTGTGTTATAATATAGATTGCTATGATGAAAAAATATTGTAACTATTTTACATGACAAATTAGATTTTATTTGTCATAAAAACCTCAGATTCCTGTGTCTGATTTTTAATCATTTTTGCAGTGTTGATTTAGTTATCTATTGAATTATTTTATTTTTTTGAATAAAATAAAATCTGTCAATGAATCAATTGGATCCTTCAAAGAGTAGTACATATATATCGGCCACGCACTACGACGAAGACATTCCTAGAACAGTGCCAGGTGAAATAGGCATCATGTTCACGCCAATGCCTCGTTCTGTGATTACTCCCGCAACATCCCTTATGCAGGGAGATATCATTCCTAGGTGTGGCCAATGCGCAGCTTTCATAAACAAATATTGCAAGATAGCGCAAAATCGATTTACATGTAGTTTATGCGATACTGAAAATATTTTAAGTGTTTGTATTGATCCTAATTCAGTTGAATTGAATGATGAAGTATACGAATGCTATGTACAGAACAAATACATGGTTAGACAGTCTCTTGTCGCAACAGATTTTCATATTATTTCAGCAAGTTTACTCAAAACTTTCCCAAATTTCTTCGATGGACTCGCAAACGCGTACGGAAAGGTAACAAGCTCGAGGCAAATCGGTATTGCAGTGCTTAAAGGCGGTTTGACCGCAGCGATTTTTCGGCCAAATCTCCAACTTCAGACATTCGCCGATGATATACCGCCTTTAACACCTTCAAAGATGTTCGCTAATATTCCCTATTTCAAAGCATCGATAAATATACTCAAGGAAAAATTATATAATTTGCCCGAATGTTCCATTGACAATGGACCAAAAAACGCGATGTATTTCGCATACAATGTCGGTATGAAGTTTGGAAGCGCAGTTATTTTCTGGCTTGATGAAACTGATTATAATATCGCATGTCAAGGCGATTATAAGGACATTTCAATGCTAGCAGCATCATCAGGATCAGAAATATCATTCCATGTATTTGGTGAGAATTTATCACATGGAAGAACCTGCGCTGAAGTTGCAGCAATCACAGGAGGAAGATTCCAGTTTGTGAACAAGCCAGATTTCTCATTCATTAATAGATACGTTATGCATGATGCATTTCTTTTCGGAAGAGGACCGAATATTTCAGGCATTGCAGATTATGCCGGAGAAGGCTTCTTAAAGAATGATCGAGGTGTTGTTTTGGCCAAAGTTGGTATCAACCAGACATTTTACTTTACTTTTCACGCAAGAAAATTCAAATACAAATATATTCAGTTTGCGCTATTCTACACAACGGAAATGTCTAACAGAAAGATTAGAGTGTTTACATTTCCGTTTCCAAAACCTGCTGCCTATAGTGATTATATTATTGATAGATATGCTGCAGGTATGGTTGCAAATTCTTTGCTTATTGAAGATGTCGAATCTGCAAAGGAGTTGCTTAAGAAGCTCAAGCAAAGGTTTAATGAAACTGATTTAAGAACGGGAACGAGTTTATTTACTTTCCCATTTCCGAGAATATATGAGGCTGCAATTGCAATGCGTGATGGAGTGGAGATGAATTATATCGATAATAGTAATGATACAGCATCTGCATAATATTATATTTTTGTTTTTTTACATTTTTTATATGTTTATTTGTTTTTGTTATATATTAGAGTTAAATAGATTGTTAATTATCTACAAATTGCATATTTTATGTTTGCTTTTTTTTTTTGAAAATCAAACATAAAAACACTGGTAGTTAAATAAAATGATGCATGTTGGCTATATGTGCACAATGCAAAGCTTGTAAATTCTTTTTATTTCGAACATTATTTAAAGATAAAATTCAACACCTTTCTTCCACTTGATATTGTCAACATTAGATGTATTTACCTCGTGTTCAAGTGCTGGTTTGCCTGTTTCTTCATCAAAAAATTCTGTAACGTGTGCATTCCATGAATTAAGCTTCATTCCTGACCTTAATCCATCTGTAATTTCCTTTACTTTCGAAGCAGGTCCTTCTAATGCAATATCAACGCGATTCTTATCTTTTTTGTTATTTGTTGCACCAGCAACGACTCCTCTCTTCAAGGCAGCGCGCATAAGTGTCTGTCTGAACATAACATTCTGAACTTTGCCGCGAACATGGCCAAAAACTTTCACATTTTCTTCTTCACTCATATTTGATTAACAAGGGCATGAAAAAATAATACAGGGGTGCCGCTTTACTAAATCTTTGAATTATTCGTCCACATTAAATAATTTAAAGCTTTAATTAATATAAATATAATACATAATCAATAGAGAATCTAACCATGAAATTAGAAAGTTAGTTATCGATAATTTTATTCAAATTATTAAATTTCATTATTTAATAATTTTACTACATATCAATGTTTTCTTGGATAATATTAAACTGAATGGAAGCATATATGCATATTCAAATTAAAATTGAATTATCAATTTTGATATTAAATAATGATTTTGATATCTAAATCTATTAATATCAATGAGAATAAACAATAAGGAAATTTAAACACAACTATTGCATATAGAACAAAATAAATTAAAAATGAAAAATTACATCATGTTCTGATTTGAGTGAATGAAGCATTCAGCAAACCAGTTACCATTATTTTTCGCGAATTCAAGCAATGAAACTTTCTTTGCATCTACAAAATTGATATGAACTTTGTTCTTGACAAGCCACTCAGCAGTAGCCTGATTCTTTGATATAATAGTATAATGAATAGCATTCCATCCGTTCGAATCGATTGCGTTGATATCTGCACCTTTTCGCATAATATACTCTAAAAATGCACGATATCCACGAAAAGCAGCTATATGGAAAGGAGTTTTCCCATCAGCTGTTCTTTCTTCGAGATCAGCGCCGAATTGTAATAACACATCGACGCATGCTAACTGATTTGTAAAAGCAGCCCAATGGAGAGCAGTAAATCCAGCGAAATTCTTAAGATTTGGATCAGCTTTTGATTCTAGGAGATATTGTGCACATTCAACGCTTCCGTGTGCAGCAGCGCACATTAACAAAGAATGGCAGTGATTATTTTCCGAAATTTTCTTTGCATCTGGCGAAACCTGTGAAGGCACCAAGCTCTTGAGTTTTTCAACATTGTTTAATCGAGCAGCTTCCCATGCCTGATCAACTAATGAGCTCATTTATTTTGAAAAGTGACAAGGTTTCACCCCCTTCATATTTTTAATTTTTTTGCAGGTTCTCCCCCTTTAATATTCTTCTTCAATATGCACATTTCTGTCACTTCAAGATGCTCTAATAATAACTTTGATAAAATATTTTTGATATCTTGTCATATATAGATAACATTTGAGTTTATAGATTTCTTGATAAAATATAACACATAAGAATTTAAATAACAAAATAAAATAAATAAAAACATTACTTTTGCTTCTTCATGAATTTGATTGCTTCTTTTGGAAGGGCATCTGGGCCAGCTGTTGATTTGTGGATGAGCCTGATGAGCATGTTGAAGTATCCAATTTGTTGTTCCAGGGTGGTTATTCTTTCTTGGACTTGGTTGACAACGGAAAGTTTGTCGTCGATTCTTCTTTGAGAAAGCTCTTGATCATGCTTCGCCTGCTCAATTTCTTCCTTCAACTGCTCAATGACGGCGTTTTGCGATGTGTCTCGCTTTGAATCCATGTCTTGGTGAGCTTTGACTTTGCGCTGTGTTTCCTCGCATTTCTCTGATAATTTACCGCAGTCTTCTTTGAGTATATCAAGCTTTTCCTGCATCTCTTTCGCTTGAGTTTTGTATTCTTGTATCTCTTGCTTAAGGGTATCATATCTGCGCTTGTATCCGTCTGTCTTCTTTTTCTCTTTATCAAATAATCTGTTTTGATTCTTCAGTTCTGCGATTAACTGTTCGTTGTCGCTCTTTGTTTTCTTTAGCTTTGACTCTGCGGCTGTGTAAGCGAGCAGTCTCTCTCTGAAGTTCGTTTGCACTTCTTTGACGCCGACGGCAAGTTCTTCCATGTTCTTGACTTTAGCTTGAAGCATGACATTTTCTTCATCTGCAGTAGCGAAGTCTTCTTTGTATTTTTTGATTTGCACTTGCATTCTCTTTATTGATGACTGAAGGCGAATGTTTTCATCATTTATAAGCTTCTTCTCTTTGACGTGCTGCTTGAGCATGCTGCTGTTTTCAGAGCTTTCTGCTTGAAATACTTGAAGTTCTGCCTCTGTTTGATCTCTAACTGCTTCAACAGCGACGATCTTCTGCTGGTAGTCGGTGATAATAGCTGCGAGTCTTGCTTTAGCTGTTGTCCTCTCAATGTATCTTTGTGTGTTAAGTAGAAGCAAGCTTGAGACGACACTCTCGAAGAAAGGAGAGTTCTGACTCGGAATATCTTCCTGAAGGCCGCTTGCGACGATGTAGTGCGCTCTCAAAGCGTCAGTTAAAGCAATTCTATTGCGGGCATCGCTGAGCACGTGAACAAGTAATGCTGAGAATGGAGTATCAGCTATAGCATCAATAAGCTTCGTCTTAAAATGCGGCAAAAAGTCGCTGCATTCATAGATGAGCAAGAAATACTGCAAACTTATGTACGAATTATTCAACTCCGATTGGCGCTGGAAATCAATGAACAGGTCTTCTTCGTGCTGCTGGATTGTTGACAAAATATATGTAACTGCTTCTGGTGCTTTGATCATGCTCCTCATCAAGATGATGCTTGCTTCTCTTTGCTCGAACGTTTTGTATTTAGGAGATGTCATTGCGATTTTTAGAGCTTTTTCAAATGGTTCAACAACATCACTTGAATAAACGTAGTCTTCTTTGTGCTGAAAATAGAAAGAAATGAAATGCGCACCAGCAATTGAAACAAATCCATTTTGCGCATCGAGCATTGTATCAATTAAAGTAAAGAAACAGTTTGTTTCATGTATGGTTTTGATTATAACTTCATGAAATGAAGCCAGATCAATCAGTAAATTATATATTATATATGCTGAAAATCCACCATTCATTGCTGCTTTTAATAGGTATGCAATCTCGTTTGTCGTGATTTCAACGAGTTCTGCTAGTTCCACAATGGTTGTAGCTGCAAGAAATGGAACAAGTGGAGATGATTGTGTTGACATTGAGCTTATTGCAACGTTGAATGCTGTTTTTGGTGTAACTTGACTAGGGAAAAGAAGTGTGAGTAAGCAAATTGCTGACATAACAATTGCTGGGTCGTCTGAAGTTAATTGATCTCCAATTTGATTTTTAAGCGTAACTAAGTCTGTCGTGTGCTTGATATATGCCATTGCCGTAGGAGCATTGTGAATGAAACCAGCAGTAGTAGAAACGCTTAAGTGTGAAACTTCAGGAATCGAATAAATAAGAGAGAGTGTGTCAAATAGGAGAGATATAGAATCTACGTTTTCTAATTTAACATCTCTCGATGTTGATAGTATAGAGAGGAATTTTAATACAGGAATTAAGATAGATCCTCCTCCGTTTTCTACATCATTTGATCCGTTGAAATTTTCGAAAAACATTTTGATGAGTTTATCGAATGGTACGTTTGCTGCTATAATATTTAAGATGTATGGGTTTGTATAAGATAATTGTGTGAGAAAATGCAGGCATTCGAATACAATTTTCTGTGGTTTTCCTTCAGATGGACTTGGTATTGCGTATCTCATCATCGGAAACAGGATGCATTGAATTAATGTTGGAAAATCTGGATCAATTACGAAAGTTGATATTGTAATCTCATCGAAATTTGTCGCATTGAAGAACTGAATGAGAATGTTGTCATATTGCTCTGGAGAATCTTTGTTAGAAAATAGACTCTCACACGTATAGTGAAGGTCCATTTTTTTCTAAACGTACACCTAATTTTTTAGCCATTTGATGCTGTAATATGCATATTTATAAGCATAATTTCACTTTTTGCTAATCTAATATTGGTGAAATCGCTATAATTTGATAAATTGATTATATATAGAAGCTCTGATGAAATCTACGCACTTCTAAACAAATCAGCTGTATCTGAAACATGAGCATACAGTGATGAGAACAAGAGAGTCCTTGATTTTCGCTGAATTAATCTTCAAAATTGAGTTAAAATTGCTCAGAATTGATGAAATATGGTATAAATTAATAATAAATAATGAATGAAATAAGAATCGATACGTGTCACTTTTGAAATTGTAGTTAGCAGATAAGAAATAAGATTTTTATATTTCTAGCATTAATAGATATTTCAAATTCAAAATCTTTAATTAAAAGACAAAATTGCTCTGGTTATTTTTTCAAATTATTGAACTTAATGAGTTGGGTGGTCTTTTCCATAGAGAATTCATCACATATATCTTTTCATCGCACCATGGCGTTACCAGGATCGGTTTAAGTTTTCTTAATTTCATGAAAAAACGATCTACAATTTTTTTTTTGAGAAAATTTGTTACACTACAGGCATATAGAGCAAATAGACACCATAAATCAAAGAAGTGATCTGTAGGATTCAAAACTTAAAATTTTTCTTTGTGGTCGTAAAATTTTTCCAATATTTCATAGAAGCATGGTGTTAATATCCCAAATATATAATTTCTCCATCAGCTTTCAAAATTCAATGAGAATTTATCTGATCAGAATATTCGATCTATTACTATAACTGGAACAAAATCGAAATCTTAAAAAAGCGGTTTGACACGACAAATTTAGGTTTTGCCAGTAAATTGAGAGAACAATGTATTTGTTGTCACTTTTCCAACCAGATTTATAATGTTTGCCTTAGTTGCAGGCTTTTGCTTAGCAAAGAAGGTTGTACCCCCACAGTACGAATACGAGTACGTATACGTAGATGAAAATGGCAACGAGTACGAATACTACTACGCTGAAGAAAACGGCTATGAGTATGAAAACCCATGGCACGTTGAAGGCTCTTACACAACAAAGGATGGCCGCGGAAAAATTTCCGGTGGCTACTCATCAAATCCATGGAAATTCGAAGCAACGTACGATACAGATTTAGGAACAGTTGGCGCCAAGGGCGATTCAGAGCATGGAATCTCTGTTATTCTCCCAGGTCAGGAAACTAAGGAAGAAGAGAACCCATGGCACGTTGAGGGATCATACGAAACAAAGGATGGACGCGGCAGAATCTCTGGTGGCTACTCCTCTAATGAAGAAGAGGAGAACCCATGGCATGTTGAGGGATCCTGGGAGACAAAGGACGGCCGCGGAAAGATTTCCGGTGGTTGGTCTTCCAACGACGACGAAGAAGAGAACCCATGGCACGTTGAGGGATCCTGGGAGACAAAGGATGGCCGCGGCAGAATTTCTGGCGGATATTCTTCCAATGAGGAATACGAATATGAAAACCCATGGCACGTTGAGGGTTCATACGAAACAAAGGATGGCCGCGGAAGAATTTCTGGTGGCTGGTCCTCCAACGATGACGAAGAAGAGAACCCATGGCACGTTGAGGGCTCTTATGAGACAAAGGACGGCCGTGGCAAGATCTCCGGTGGCTGGTCTTCCAATGAGGAAGAGAACCCATGGGATATCTCCGGTGGTTACACATCAGACAGCGGACGCTTCTCTGTTGATGGTCATTATGGCTCAAAGGGCTGGGGCATCTCTGGCACATACCGCTGGGCTGAAGAGGAAGAGAATCCATGGCATGTTGAAGGCTCTTATGAGACAAAGGATGGCCGTGGCAAGATCTCTG
>MRSU01005885.1:0-19711 GCA_008369845.1 Trichomonas gallinae
GTTGCAGAAACGGTGGAACTGATTGATTGAGATTTGCGTTCGATGCTTGTAAGAATGATATTGAGTTGCTTCTTGTCAACACTGTCATCAGCGGAATCAAGAGCAGCACGAATGACGCTCGAGTATGATTTAGAAAACATCGAATTGAATGATGAAATAGGATCGCCTGCAATAATGCCTGCAGCGACCAACTGATCGATATTTGTATTCGAAATTGACTGCTTGTTTTCTTTTTCGATCTTGAGGAAGTATGGAATGAGAATGCAAGACTTGCCTGGATACTCAGAGGGGTCATCTGAGACTGTCATTTCAAGTGGCTCACGTGATGAGACGTAGAAGAAAAGAGCAGGAACTTCATCGTGAGTAGATAAGAAACGATTAATCTTATTCATATCATCTCCTGATAGTTTTGATGCCCAATCTTCAACACCATTTGAATCATTGAAGAGAAGATTGTCTGCAATCTTCTGCCAAAGAAACTTGTAGCGTGGATCGGCCATTAAAAATTTTTTTTTTGACCGTTATTCTTTTTCACTCAATTCATGTCACTTTTTGAAATTTGTAACGTGTAAATTTGTAAAGATTTTCTTTGATTTTTCAGTTTTTTGGCATGATTTTGCTTTCACGATAACAAGCTTAGTTAATATATACTCGTGATGAAACAAATAGAATAAAAATCTTGTTTGCTCAGAAAATGATTTATAAACATCAAAATCGACCAATTCTTCATGGAATGAGTAGATATACATGAGACTAAATTAAGAACACACGATAAATCTCATTCCAATATTTTGACATTGTAAACAATAAATGTCATTTTTTCTTAATATTTCCATCTATTTTTTTAAAAAAAATCGAATGAGTGTTAATTATAGAATCAAACAATCCGATAAAATTATATCAGTGCTTGTATCACATGATTCACTTAAAGGTGTTACGTTAAATAGAAACCAAGAGAACAAACCAACATCTTCTAAGAAGATTAATCGATACTACAGCTCCCAAATTAAAGATATTACAATTGAAATAATTCCTCTTGACAATAACAATAATTTTGAAATCGAAGATTACATATTTATTGAAATTTTTTACAAAATTTGGTTTGAAATACATCAATCTATTACAGTCAATGATATTATTGTTCTTATTCAAAGATCAAAAGGATTTTTTACTGTTAAACTAACCGAGAAGAACAATTTTAAATTACAAAATACTGATTTCGATATAATATTTAATTTCATACTTTCCCTCAGGCAGTATTATGAAAGACAAGATGATACTCATCGTTTTCAATTGTTTAAATTATGTATTGATGCAATTGAAAAATCAAATCCAACTGATATCGATTTTTCTCCAATATTAGACGACAAAAAACGTTCTCCATTTATTACTTTCTTCATATTTACTATAAATAATAATCATCCACAAAATGAAGCACTTAAGCTTTCATTTCTAGATTATGAACAATATCAAAAAGATTATCAAACTCTATTATACTATATTCGACAGTTAGAAATCAAAAATCCCATTCCATTGTATTATATCGTTCAAGTGTATCCTCAAATCGAGTTTAAATCGAGTATCGATAAATATAAAGATAATTTAGACAAAGCTGTTAGTTTTAGAAATGATTCTTCAACTGATTACAACATTGAACATAATGGAAATATTGTCAAAGTTAATATAGGTATTGATAAAAATACAACATTGCAAAACAATAAAGAAGTAATGTGCAAAAAATTTGAAAATAAGTTGATAAGCGAGATTAAGAGTATGCATAGTTCCATTTATAAGTTGAAAATTAATCCGCTTCTTGATACAGAAGATTCTTCTCGCACATGCATTTTAAAACTTCAACAATTAAAGGCAATTTTAGCACAGCTTAAGAAAGGTATTAATCAATATTATTTATTCAAAAGCGATGCAGAATTCCCTCAAGATACTTGCGAGTTCATTAAAGAAAACAACATTAAATTTGATGAAAATATCATTATTAACTATTTCAAAGCACTTTATCCGCAAAATACAACCTAAATTTAATTTAACTTGATTTTTGATATAATAATTCATTATAGACTAGATTTATATTTGCTGAATAACTATAAACAACAAATATTTACTGATTTTTGATAATTGAATATATTATTTTGATATAATTCATTATACACTAGATCTATGTTCGCTGAATAACTATAAACAACAAATATTTACTGATTCAAAATTATAATATTATAAAAATCCTGAATCATTAGCATGATCCGCATTCCAAAGTCTACTTGAGAGCTTGAGCAAGCTAGCAACATCAATTTGGTGCTTTTTCTGTAATGCACACAATGTCCCCACGAAATCATCTGGTTTCAGCTCATATTGGAAATGGACAAGATGAGAAACGGCTACATAATACGAGTATTCGATAAAATGGTGGAAATGCGCAAATAATGAATCCCATATTAACACCAACTTGTCCATTGGATAGTCTTGAGCAAATAAAAGATTCAACCAACGTAAAGCAAAATTAATGGGCGGGATATTTGCTTTAATTATGATACTCGCTGCATACGAATGATGTTTTGAGAGTACATTCATAAATTTAGCCATTTTCGCCAAAATAAAAGAGGAATGATCCCTTGTAATGTATAAATCACCAAGAGTTGTTCCAGTAAATAATTGTTGAAACATGAAAAATGTCATTGCTTCAACTTTCATAAAGTCATTATCAAAAAGGGGACTTGCTGTTGAAAATACGTAATATAGTGGACAAGCAATCTCGTTGAAACCTTGAATATAAGATAAACCAGTATTAAGTTTGCCAAAAGTATACAAAACTCTTTCAACTCTGCGGACATGATAAGAATATGGCATAATTGCTAGGTTTTTCGGATTTGGAATTGTTTCATCTGGATTAGGGAAGAATACAATTTGATTACCAGTACGAACGATGTCTCTATGTATTATTTCCATCAATTTGTTATCTTCAACCCCAAAGTCTGTTTCTGCATTTTCAAATATTTTGGTATTGAAATCTTCTAGCTTGAAAGTTTGAATATACACCTGGTAATGATCAGTGAAGTTGGATATTTGTGACTGCCAGTCTTCAGGACATAATGAGAGTAACCCAGAAGTTATCATCCATGCCATGCACCGATCTTGGGCAGTGCAAGCCACAAAACCATTACACAATGCTTGACGTAATTTCTTTAAGTTGATTTGAGTACTCTGGCCTTCGACCTTGAACAGCTCCTCTCGTCCGAAGCCCATTTCACTAATTCAAAGATTTACAAAATTTCACATGTGTCATCATCAACTAAACCACATAAATTTAATCGATAATAATGTTTTTTTCGATGATTTTGCTTGTTATAATGATTTATAGAACATCCCTACATCAGGCAAATCTATTATTTTACATTTTCTCTGAATGTCGATAATTAGGATCATTGTAAACAATTCAAATATTTGACTAGTTTACAAATAAATATCACTTTTTCTAAGTCAAAATTATGATGATGGCGGCATCATTTGTTTAATTTAAGAGTTTGTAATATGAAAGAAATTCACTCAGATTAACAAAAGGATTTCATTGTTTTAACAAGTTTAGTAAACCACCAAAAATTTAAAATCTTTTTGTTCAAATCTTTATCAAACACTAATGTGAATAATGAATTATTATGTCAAAATTTATTTGGAGTACAATATGACTAATTAACAAGCAAATGACATTGAAAGATTTTTTGAGATTATTAAAATCTTTGAACATGCTTCAAATTGCTTCATATCTGTTTATTTGTGAATAAATATAAGGTTTAAAAGCTATCATTTGATGATTCTAGTATCATCAAATTTAATTTGTAGATTTCGAATGAAAGGGCCTTATCTGACATGTAGTTTACATGGAAATTGCCTTAAAATAACATAAAGAATTCTAATATCCCGTAGCCTCCAAAATTTATGAAAAAAAAAAATTCATATTTAACTCATATTTTGAGGTTGTGAACGAGCCATGCAAACAAATTCGATTATTCAACAATGTATTTTATGTGTATAATTGATTAATGAATCATGAATTCAAATTTGAAAAATCATAAGAAAACATTAAAATCACAATTATATTTACTCATAGATAAGATGAAGAGTGCATTACATAACTCATTGAAGAATAATCTAAATTATTAAATTACTTTTTTCACCGGAACCAAGCAAAATACCATTGCAAATAAGTCAAATCAATAACAGCTTTCTTTTGTTTGACATGCTATTATCAATTCATGTTTTATAATCAGATTGATTTTGTTTGAATAATTTCCAGTTTGACGAGAGTTACACACGAGGATGCTACAGGACCGTTCACATATGACATTGTTTTATTTGTAATCAAAGCACTTATTATAACAATAGGAAAAAAAAATCTATCGTCAACTAAAATAACGTTCATAAAAGTTTTTATTTTCTTCCGTTACCAGAACATTCAATATTTTGCATAATGAAATAACAGGTCAGAAATCGAAAGACAGAATCAAAAAAAATTTTGGCGGCAAAGTATTCAAAATTTTTAATGGGGCGAAATTGGAACGATCAGGAAGATGAAACCCTGAGAACAATGGTCAACACTCACGGTAAGCAATGGGCTCTAATCGCTACGTTTATCCCGGGCCGCACGGCATCGCAAGTCGCTGCGCGTTGGGAAAAATGTATTGATCCTAATATTACGAAAGGCCCTTTTACGCCTGAGGAAGATGCTCTAATTATCGATTTTGTGGCTAAGAACGGCCCCCGTAGTTGGCCAAGGATCACGCAAGTTATCCCTCAGCGTTCATCTAAACAGTGTCGTGAAAGATGGTTCAATCATTTAGATCCTAACGTTATTAAGCAAGCATGGACACCTGAAGAAGATAATACAATTTATACACAACACCAAAATTTAGGACCCAAATGGTCATTAATCGCGAAAATGATACCCGGAAGAACAGACAATGCAGTTAAAAATAGATGGAACTCATCAATCTCGAAAAGAATTCAAAAAGATGCAAATGGAAATGAATATTTATTACCAGATTCTTCAAAACGAGCTCATAAAACAAGTAAAACGCAAAAAGAGAGGCCACCGCCAATCTTAACAACGGCTCCAACAAAGCCTCCTGCATTAGAAATTCCTCCACCCCCACCGCAAAATCAATTACCACCGACACCTGCAATGGATTCAAATCTTATATCCCCGTCTATACCTTTCACGCCATTCACAACTACCACACCATCCTTTGCTGGTGGAGATGGTACGTTATTTTCACCAACTTCGCCTATGCCTGGATTTCAAACTACTCCAGGCGCTTTCGGCGGGTTGATGTCTCCAACTACACCTGGATCTAATTTCTTGTTGTCTCCTACAACTCCGATGAAACAAGATTTTGGAGAGGCGAATATCTTCAAATGAGAATCCTAATATTCATGTTCTTACTTCTACTAAAACTATATTTATATTAAAAATCGACGTGTTATAGCTAAAAGATAAAATTTCTAAAAATTTTCCAAAATTTATATGTTTTTCTTATACGATATATTCTATCGAGTGAATGTGTCATTTTTCAACCCAAAATTGTTATTAATTATCATTATTTCTAAATCGCATCAATAATAAGGAATGAAATCAAATGGTAAATCCGTGATTATGAATCGTTTTCCGACAATTGTGTTATTTTTATAATTATTTTATCATTCATTCATGAGCTTCATGCTCAATAAATTTTTCTATTTTTTTATTTGAAAATCAAATATAATCGAATATAGATGCTATATCCGTAATATATACTTTCTTGCTATTGCATATTTGCTTGAAGATTCAAAATAAATCAAAATAAACATTTATTCATTAAATATAAATCTTATTTCATTCTAAGAGCCATCTTTGTCAAAGTCTTGATTAGTGTCCATTTAACTTCTTTAAGCAAAGCCTCCTTGAGCTGTTCTTTCGTACCAAACAAGTCGAGTAACTCAATTTTGCCAAAGTTAAGTTGCCAGTCATGGAGCTCGTGAATGAATGATTCAGGAAGACCTAAATAACTCATTGTTGCACTGAATGGATCAATGTTGACTTTCCTGTAAAATCCAAGGATCTGAGCATCAGTGTTGCTCATCTGCGCGATGTAAATTTGCTTCGATTTTGTGTTCAACATTTCATTTTTCTCTTTCTCCTTTTCTCTATCAGCGAATTCCGCCTGATCAAAATCGAAGATGTTCAAATCACTGGCACTAGGATATAGCTTGATCATATCATCGATGAATTTCAAAGATATTCTTAGTTTGAAAGGCTGCAAACCGAAAGAAATGATATTATAGACAGGACATTTCATTGATTTCTTTCTTTGCTTAATGAGCATCTTGAATGCTGGCTCAGCTGATGGAATAGAGTTGAATACCTCGTGGAATTCGTCTTTTGATGTTTCATCGGTAAACTGTAGATTGAGCAAAGTCATCTTAGTGTCTTCGGCGCCATCTCCAGTAGCAATGTGTGTCAAATCGAATCCGGTAACTACAGCCATAGCTAATGGAGTGTTATCACTTTTCATGAAGTTGAAAATAATAGAATGCTCGACTTGCACGACAATACTTAATGCTGTCTTCTGGCCAGATTTCTTCTCTTTGTCTGATCCATTGTCTAGAGCTAAAGCAGCAGGAAGGATCATCTTTATCTGAGGAATGATGATATCAAAATCACCTGGACATAAGCTGCATTCTGTTGAGCCGTTCATCTGAAGGAATAATGATAACTGCGACTCATCGGCAGCGAAGAACAATCTTAAGTTGTTTGACTCGACGAGAGGATGATCCATATATGCTGATGTGCAGATCTGGAATCTCTCGAATTCTAGAAGCATGATACCTTCGTTGTTGTTGTTGACGAGGATGCCGAAAGATAGATTTGAAAAAGTAGCAGTTGGCGGGAAATTCGAGTTATCCAACAACAAGTGCAAAATAACTTTTTTGATGCTGAGTTGTGTCTTGTTTGTTACACGCGCGAATTCATCGATATTTGTGTTATTGATCTGTGATGGTACTTTAGTTTGATTGACGTCTTTCTTCTTAGGAATATTTAGTTTCACTTGAAGGAGCATCGTCAAAATCGTAGGCTTGATGTCGCAAGTAATTTGGTCAGTTGTCAAGTTCAATGTTTGATCGTTGAAATGCAAAGTAACTGCTTGACAAGTGACGACACCACTGTTCTGTCCTAGCTGACTGAAGATGGCATCAATCTTTGCGACTGTAATTTCGGCTTGCTTCTTCTTCAAAGAGACACTTAAGTCGCACGCGAACGGAGAAACAATGATGGACAAATCTCTCTTAAACATCGAAATAGTAAATTGAGGTAGTTTGACTGTCGCCTTCATTTTAGAGAACTGCAAGTAGCCAACAGGCGGAGCAACAAATTTTACTGTAGTAATGTATTTGTTGAAATTAGCGAGGTATGTGTCAATGAGTGGCTGAATCATGTCAAAGTTGATTGAGCCAAATTCGCTTGTTACAGTGAAATCTACATTGATCTCGATGTTGAACATTGTCGTCCTGTAGTTTTCATACGGGTCATACTTGTGGTCGAGCATCCTTGAAGTGTCGATGTTGAAGAAAAGAGGAGGATCGTTTGTTTTTCCAATCATATTCAAAGAAATGAACTTCATAATAATCTTCGAAGCAGGTAATTTCAGAACTCTCTGCGGGAAACCTTCTCCGAGATAATTGACTCTTATCGGGTCAATGCTATAAATGAAGTAGCTTCCATTGTATTCGAAGTTGATGTGTGGAATGTCCACTTCAAGATTTGGCGCCTTGAAGAAAGGCTGGCTGTTGTCGCTCATTTGGACAGTTATGTTATTAACATCTACAGCGCCAATGAAGTGAAAGACGAGCCTAAAGACATCAAACGAAGCAACATCTTTGAATTTCGTGAGTTTGTAGAAAGCATCAGATATAGCAAAGTCCATGTTATCGAAGAATTCGAGAACAGGGCCAGCGAATCTCACGTCTACTTGGCTTATCGATGAATTTCCTTTGTATATCATTGCTGGAGCATCTGCCAAATCAGGAATTTCAAGTTTGATTGATTCGTTTTCGAAAGAAAGATTGTAATTGAATAATTGGTGGGTCTTGGAAAAGTTCGGAGGAGCCATGATGAAAATACCATCGGTTTTCAGATTCTCGACTTCACCGATTTTGCCGAATCTAGAAATATGGAACTCGGCTTTATCTGCTCGCATTGTTATTCCTCCACCATCCATTAAACCGATCTGATTTCTATCTGCTGTGGGTAACATCGAGCAAACAGTGTCGAGCATCTCTTCAGCAGTCTTGAATCTCAAACCATCGAAAGCCAAAGTGACTTGAGTGAAAATTGCCCAAGCAGCTCTGTTTTCATCTGTTGCTACTTCGAATGTTTGCCTATATAATTTCCAAAGCATTTCTTTCGACTTGTTTTCGAATAATTCCATTTTGATTGTTTTAACACCAGATGCTTTAAGGATCTGCACTGCTTTATGCTGTCTTAACTGTAAACCTTCCATTGCAACACGTTTCGATTCAATAGATTTTTCTATCGTGTCACAGATGCTTCTCTTTATCATATTCATTACGGCCGTCTTTATCTTTAATGTGATCAAGAAAGGAGTTGGAGGCTCTTCAGGATTAACTACATGCTTCGGACCTTTAAACGTATTCGCGATATATTTCATGATAATTGCAGCAGACTTCAAGTAATTAAGGAAATTGAAGTCTGTGAACATGTTAAAGTTAATATATTTTAGAGAAATCTTGAATGAGTTTTCTTTGGATATAACGATTTTTGCCTGTGATGCTGATGCCATATTCATCTTGTTGCCAAGAACAATCGGATAAAACTCGAGCTTGCTGATGAAAACCGAATTTGTGGCTCTTGATGTTGATATTTTCTTTCCTTCAAATTCGAAAATGTGTTCGTCACTGAGATTTAGCCTGACAAATGCTTGATTGATTCGTGCGTTGACTGGTAAGTCTATTGTATCTGGATTCCACGGATCTAATGGTTTTCTTGGGAGCAAACTAATCAAACTTACTAAATCTATCAATAGTGGTGTAGAAATGCTTGCTTTTACAGAAGGGATTGTTAGATCTTTATCATTAAGTTCCACTGTTGGAATATTAACTAATGTTTCTGTTTTATTTTTAACTAAAATATCTCCGATTTTAATTCCATTGGATATTGACTCTATATTTTTAATTCTTGCATTTATTGACTTTGTGTATGTTGAAATTGAGGGGGCGATCGCTTTAATTGGATTAATTTTAATCTTTAAATCGGAACTGGAATCTGAGGCTGCTTGTGCTTCAATTTGTGCGATAGAAAGATCAATCATGCCTGAATTATAGTTAATTTCAATCATTGGAAGCTTAAATTGAATATCTTTCAGTAAAGAAGCAATTATGCTTTTAAGTGTAAATGATGTCAGCAAAACATCACACTTAAGCATTGGAACGCGTAGTAAGATTTCTTTCTTTCGTAAAATAAGATTTAAGAGATTTATCGAAGAATTGATGTTTTTCTTGTGTTTTCGGAAGAATATTAAACATTCTTGGAATGTTATACTGAATCCTTTGAATTGAAAGATGAAATTATTGAAATTGAGTGAAAATTTTCTGAAAATATTTAATATCAAAACGAAAAGTAGATTTAGCATAGCCCATGCTTCAAACGATTGTGGTTTGCTTTGTGATTTTGATGTTGGAAGCTTGTTTATCTTGATAAAAAGATAATCGAAACTTAAATCGATAATCGGTGTATTTGCAAAGCCAAACATTGAAGAAATGTTAAGATGAAATTCCATATTCTTCAATGTTATATCGAAAAACTCACCTTTACCAACAAGTGATTGAATCGAAAACATTGAACTTCCAGCAATGAGATGGAATTCTTCCTTAAACACCTTCTTCGCGCTCTTTTCTATTGTCCTCACCAGCACGATACGCACTAGTTTCAGCGCAACGTATAAGATAAGAAGTAAGAAAAGAAACTTGAAAAACATTTATATAATTTTTTGACAAATCTTACTCTCATATCTACTACACTTATATATTATTGATATTTCTCTTTTTTTTTATTTTGACTTTTTGACATTTTACATGATATATTTTGACGCTTTACAAGATACATTTTGACACTTTACAAAGCATTATTTTGGAAAAGATAGTATAATTCGTTTGCAATTTAAAATCAATATAAAGAAGATATAATCTAAATATTCAGATAATATGCAATACTCGATGGTTATCCTTATATTTTGTTATCATTGTCATGATATCACAAAATTGCTGTTAGAAGATAACAAAAATCAGAGACACATTCCGTAATGTAAACAATCATGACTACGACCAGTTCCCTGTCAAAGACATACTGAATGGGCACAAAATCATGAAAAAAAAAAAAGTTTAATAAAATTAAAATCAAAATCCAAAATAAATAATTCCAAACAGTAATAAAACTCTTTGTTGTTACAACTCAAATACAATTACAGATTTGACGCTTAATGATGAAGTTGATGTTATTGTAATTAATGCTTTTCACAAATGTACATCACTCAAATACATCAATACCTCAAATCTATTAATTCAGTTGCATTTGAAAACTGTAGCTCTTTTAAAATTGCATCAGTTGATAAAATTGATGTGAATGCATTTGATTATTGTCCATGATTATGATCCTAAGTGTGTGATAGTTAAGAAAATGATCAAAAAGTAAAAAATATGTTGCATCTGGTTTTCCAGAAAGCTCATTTCTTTCATGTCCAATTGAAACAAAGCCTTTCAAAGTGATATTGCTTCAAATACTACCATTCAGTTTACAAATATTCATTTCGTTGTCTACAATTCGATAATATTTATATCTTTATTTAGTATTTTTTGTTCATCGCTAAATTCCAATATTACATCATAATAAGCAACTTTAATCGATTCATCCATCAATAACTAACATTTCAGAAATTGATTCATGAAAATCAGTCATAGATTACGAATCTGAAAATATTTAACATTGTTAAAATAACCTAATATAAAGGATTCACAAGCGTTTTTGAAATATAATGCGATATATGTATACATAGTATATTTAAAAAACTTGAATTTTAAATTTACATGTCAAAATAATTGAGGAAAAAAGTTCTGTCAGGTAACAAAGAAATCTCTATGAATGGTTAATTAATGTGATATTATAAATTTTGGCCGCTGAAAACAAAAAGAAGGTTTTGAGTTTACATGTCAAAAATATTGGTGTCTCCCCCTGTTTTTATAATTCAAAAATTTTTAAACGTTCACCAGAATAAATTAGAAAAAATGGAGGAAATTGCTATGAGTTCGTGTTCATTCGTCGAGGATATGGATAATGAGCATGCGGAGGAAGAGACAAATGAGACTGATGTTCAAAACCTCCAATTAGAAAACGAAAGGCTTAACGAAGTTAATATCCAGCTCCAGCAATCAATTGAGAACTTGAAAAAGCAGCTCAAGGAAGCCGCTGATACAGTGTACTCGGTTCAAGCCATTTCAAGTCAGCTACAGTCAACCAAACAGCAGCTCAAAGAATCAACTGACAAAAACAATGAATTAACCGAACAAGTCAAAGACCTTCTGTCTAGAATCGAGAATTACGAGTCAAACAGCAAGCAACAAGCAGCAGAATTCGACAGCGAAAGAGAGCAGTTAAATAACGAAATAAAATCGCTTTCTGATCAGAAAAGCAAGCTCAGGACAGAGCGAAATGCATTGAAGAAGGAGACCGAGGACAAAACGCTCGCGATTGAAAGCCTTTACACTAAATTAGAAAACGCCAAAAATTACAAACGGAAAACTCGCGCGAAAACGCAGGAGATGGTTCAATCAATAATCGCACTCCAGAACGAAATCGACCAGAAGAATTTATTGCTCCAGCAAGCTGAAACGGACAAAAATAATATGAACCAAGACAGCGAGTCATTAAAACTCAAAGCTGATGGACAGACTCGCTTCATTGATGATCTCAAGGAGCAAATTTCCAAGATGCAATTGGATATGGCTACAAAAGAAGATGCATTTGTACAACTCGAAGATCAAATGAATTCTCAGACTGATGAGATCGAGAAAATTACCAAAGAGAAGCAGAACTTCATCTCTCTCCTTCAAAAACAGTCGACTGCCATGACAGTTTTGGAATTAAAACTTGAAAGTTTGTTAAAAGAGAATCAAACGCTGAAAAATAAGCTTCTTCAGAAGTCTGGTAAGTCACAAGTAAAGACTGTTGAAGTTTTGGATCTTAAAATCCCATTTGAAGGCGAAATCGGATCAAATTGTGAAAAAACACTGAAAATGGTTCAATTCCAGCCAATGCAGAGAGTCCAGATGATCCTCAATGATTTATCCACATATCTTCTCGAAGTTGAGCAAGAACTGAGGAGTTCCAAGAAATTAAACGAAAAATTGCAATCTGAAACAAATGACGCTAATGTTAAAGCGGAAACATGGAGACAAATCGTCGACTCAGTATTATGCGACCTTGGATCATTGAAACTCTCAGAGAGTCATCTTAATAAAATATCTGGATCAATAAATGATAAAGATTTCATCGATTATCTGGCCGCCAAGACTTCAGAACTTGAACCAATGATCCGTGAGACGATTTTCAACGACCAGCACTTTATTTCAAGCGATTTCTTCTTCACAGATGATATTACAAGGAAGAAGACAGAAATACAGACAATTTCTGATGTTTCTGATACAGCTTTCGCTATTCTCACAGCTCAATTCATTTCAAATAACATTCTCCGACAACAAATTTCATCATTCTTGGCTCTTAACGAATTATCAACTGCTCCAGAGCAAGTAGAAAAGTCAGACCACTTTGAGTCTGAACAGAACCATCTCGAAACACAAGAAAAGCTCGAGAAAATGACAAAACTTGCCAACAACTACAAAGCACAGCTTAAAAAGGCTCAACAAGGCATCCAAAAGACAGAAAGCGACCAGAGAACGCAGCTAACACAACTCCAGGTCCAGATTGACAACCTCAATTCAGAGCTTGAAGTCACAAAGATGAAATTGGAAGTTTCACAAAACGAATTAATCTCGAAGCAAGAAGAATTTTCCAATTTCGTTCAAAACGCGCCAACTCCAGAAATGGTCAGCAAACTTGAAGAAGAGCTCAAGAACAAGACAGACGAAGTCAACCAATTGTCAGCTCTCATTAAGCAGGCTCAGATAGACAACGCTTCAGCACTTTTGAGCAAGAACAAGCAGATCAAGAAACAGGAAGAAATCTTCAGAAGAGAAATTGCTGACTTGAACGACAAACTCGCTGCAATCATTCACGACGCTGACGAAAGACGCTCCAAGCAGAGGAGGAAAGACAAGGCAGCTGAATTGCAGCACCAGGCGACAATCAGCGAACTTCAAAAAGGATTCGAGCAAACGAAGAATTTCTTGAACCAAACTATTGACCAGCTCAAAGAAAAAGTCCAAAAGGCCAACGAAGAAATACAGAATGTCAACTCAAAGCTAGAGCAGTGTGAAGCACTGAACAAGCAGATCAAGCAGGACAACGAAAATCTCAACAATGCGCAAAAGAAACTTCAGAGCG
Organism: Trichomonas gallinae; assembly: GCA_008369845.1. Taxonomy (NCBI): domain Eukaryota; phylum Parabasalia; order Trichomonadida; family Trichomonadidae; genus Trichomonas; species Trichomonas gallinae. Next base: position 13,619 of record MRSU01005885.1, read on the forward strand.
AATTAAACGCAAACAAGACGCAAATTAACAAGGAAAGACAGCAAATAAGCGGACAACTCGCAGCACAAGCAATGATATATGAAGCGAAGATACAAAAGGCAGTCAAAGATGCAGCCAACAACGCAGAAAAGAAGATCGAAGAGTTCCTCAAAATCGCGTCAAATGCTTTCGCTTCTCTCTACGAAATCGACGAAGAAGATTTCTCCGAGGAATCATTCAAGCAGCTGATCAGCCTGGTTAAGTCTGACCTTGAGAAGCTGAGATACTTCCAAAGCGAGGCAACAAAGTTCACAAATACAAAATAATTTTATATGTCATTTTCATTTTACGTGTTAAATGTTATTTATCTATTAACTTCACTACAATTTTTACAAAACTACACAATGACCAACAAATTTCATTTTATTATTGAAATAATTTTATTCAATTGACATTTTTCTTGATTCATTTCATGTTTAAATATAAAATCATTTATTTTTGAAGAAAATATGAATAAAAATCAATTGCATTCTTATTAAACTTCTCAATAAACATCAAGAAATAAAATTGATTTAATTATATGATATCATTGTTATGTTTGATTTTGTATTTGTATAAGAAGTATATATTTTCAATAATAATAATAGATTTTATCATAAAACATTCTATAAATATATAAATTTTGTTAAATTACTGTGCATTTTGACCTTCTACTATTGCAGCATGTAAATTATGCAGTTGAGCTTTGATTTCATCGGCAACTTCTAGCTGATCAATGTTGATGTTTTCGAACAAATTCGAAATTTCTGCTAAAAATTTAACAACGACTCCTTCAGCCTGAGCCATTTGCAGCAGTGCTGTGTAAGCAACTTCAGCGTCATCTACCAAGCCTTGTATTGCTAAGTGTGGAATTGCCAGCTTGATCAAATCATCGCTGCAGCTTCCTAATACATATAAACTCAAAAGATTTGCAGCGCAGCAGAATTTGATGTGATTTGCATATCCACCGTTTATCTCTGAATTTAAAATTGTCTGCAGAATTCTGCAAGATTCTGGCCTGAAGTTTTCGAATTTCGAAGCAATGCGAGAGATTAATTGCAATGCATGTGGTGGAACATCGCCTGGCACCAAATATTTTTCGTTGCCAATTTGCTGTAAAACAGTTTGAGCGAAATTGACGTCAATTTCATCTTGCGAGGAAAAATAAGACACAAGAGGTGTCAAAGATAGGCTAAACTCATAACTAGAATAAATCTCACATCTTGACATGATGAAATCGAAATATTTTGGTGCATCGAAGAACATCGTGTATCTTTTTGCAGCCAAACAAAGATTTTGGTAAGTTTCTACTATGAGATTGTTAACTTCTGTGTCTTCTTCATCCAAGCATGAAATCTTTCTTGTCAAAACATGCACAGAAAGCTCTATAATTTTTTGGATTTGCTCTTCAAATAAATCGTCTGCAAGCGTCATAAGTTGTTTTAATGCCAAGAGAACTCCATATGCAACTTCTTTTGAGCTGTTGATTGCCTCTAGTGCTAATTCAAAATCTTCGTCGTAATCTGTGTTGCTGGCAACATCTGCAACCATAATAAGGGGCAAAGCAGGTGCAACAATCCAATCGATTGAGGATCTGATTAATATAGAGCAAACTTGTGAAATTCTTTCGAGAATTTCTTCAGGAACTTCAAGTTTTTGGCAGCATTCACTCATAAACACCATCATCAAGCTGAATAGCTCCATTGTTGCATCATCTTCTGATTTCAAAATTCTGTCAGAGATGCATTTTTCAATTGTTAATTGAATCACATGGATCAGACTTGCTATTGCGCTTTCATTCGAGCCAATTGCTATTTTCGTTAAAGCTACATAAACTGCGTGTGCATTTTCGATAATATATTCTTGGCTCATTAAAACTTCGATGAATATCGTTAATACGTCGTTGACAATTGATTCATCGCCTGAGCAAATAAGAGCTCCAAATAATTCTAGTGATACACTTGAAAGTTCTGGTGTACTATAGGCATGAAAAGCAATTTCTTTGAATTTGTCGTTGCAAGCTGACATGTCTTGTATCTTAGGTGTAGCTTCTGTGAATACATATAAACAATCAAGCTGATATAATTGATTTTCATAAAATAAAACGCAAATTTCAATAACTCTAAGGATCGCATCTTGCGGAAGAACATTAACGTAATAAAGGAATGGTATTATTGATCTAAGCAAGCAGCTTATATCAACTTCGTTTGCTTCTTGATATAATTGATCTAACTTTCCAACTAAAAGAATAAACAATTGTGAACAATCATAAACATTATTTGCATATGTAGCAATATCTCCTGCGCATTCTGCGGCTGCTTTAATTATTAATTCATTTTCGATGTCAATGAATGCGGCGATTTTCCCAACAATATTCGTAATAAATATTGGTAAAACTTCTATTCCGTAATTAACGATTAATCTATATGTGCTTAATGCAACAAATATTATGCTTAAATCTTCCGTATTTATTATTGAATCTAAATATTCGAAAAGAAATTGAACGAAACCTTTGACATCTGTTACCCTCATGCATCTGATAAGTAGAAGTAAGATTGTATTAACATATGAAGTGATTGAATCATCAATTTCTTGGCTCCTGCATAAATCAACAGCTTTGGCTACAGATAATTGAACTAGTGATTGAATATCTAATTCTTCTGGGTTCATCCTTTTTCCAAAAACTTTGAGTATTTTGTTCATTATAATTATAACAAGCCATGGAACTTGATTCAGTGATGCTTCCATTTTGACAAGACGAACGAGTAATGAAAATGGATCGAATATTACCTTGTCTTTGACGATGCAATGTTTTATCGATTTTGCAAGATCATAACAATTTTGATTGATTTCTGCGCTTGATGTTAAAGCTTCGAAGACTGTAACTAGCTTCTCAAAGTATTCTGAAACATCTCCTAATATATATATTGTGTTAGCAAGTAATTTTGACGCTTTAACAATGATTTGAATATCATCTGTACTAAAAGCAAATTGGAGCAAATCTGATATTATTGGAATGAAAGGTTCTAGTTCATTAGTGTATGCGAATTCAGAAATTTGATTCATTATTGATAAACAAATGTTAATATTTGATGAAAATGTTGTTTTCACAAATTCGTGTAATTCTGTCCATTCTAGAAGTATATTTTCGAAAATAGGGAATAATCCATCGATTAAATTTGTTTTAACTAAATCTGATAAATTTGGATTATTAAATATTTGTATTAATCGAGGTAAAACATCATTAATTCTTTCAGTATTCGATATTAGGTTGAAATGTCTGTATATTATCTGCTTAATTAAATTTGCTTCGGCTTGGCCAAGTGTGATGTCTGTTTCGTTCATGAGAACATCGAAAAATACAACGATGTTATCGAAATTTGACAGTAGTTCTGTTGTCTTCTCTAATATAACAGCTTGGTTCTGGTCAGGCTGAAGACTTGCAATGCATAATTCTCGAACATCCATTTTTTGACTTGTAAAGCTCACAAATAAAATTTTTTGTCAAATTTTTTAATGTCTTCATCATTTTTCACTGCAAGCCTCCTAAAGACGAATAGTCAAATAATACGACATAGTAAATCATAATTTGATAATATTTGTTATTAATCATATTCTCTTAAGGAGTCCACCGACAGAGTTAATGAGGGAGTGACACCAAAACCTGCATCCTTTCCTGGGTAGCTACCCATGATGAAAAATATTGCTAAAATGCAAAACGTTTCAAAATTTGAATCTATAGAGAACATGATATTTTCCTCAAATTTGACAAATTGATTTTTTCTTTTTTCCCAATTGATTGATAACATGATAATGGAGAATTCTTTGTAATGAGGAATCATTAAATGAATTATTGTTGCAATTTTATGATGAATTCGCTGTTTTAGGTAATATGAATATTTTTACTGTAAAACGAGGTTTTTAAACAGCCACAAGGCATCCTCATTATTTCAGAAAAATAAAATTTATAACCATGGATTTCCGTTGATTCCGAATGGATTGCCATTGTTTCCGAAGTCAATTCCCTTGAAAACGAAATGGCGTGGAGGGTTGACGTTGTCTAGGTTAAGTTGCTGGATCTTCTTTTCATCAGCAATACCCTGCGCGGCCTTTGCAGCAGCTTCTCTAGCAGCCTTTGCCTCTTCAGCCTCCTTCTTGAGGCGTTCTTCTTCCGCCTTCAGCTTCTCAGCTTGAGCCTTTGCGCCCGGATTGTCTGGATCATCACCTGAGTCGTAAATAGCTCTTTTCGTTGGATCGCCGAGGATCTCAACACCTCTGTTGATCTTAGCCATCATTCTCTCGCATTCCTTCTTCTTCGCTGGATTTGAGAACTGGTCTGGATGATATTTGCGCGCGGCCTTTCTCATAGCATCTTTGAGCTGTGCTTTTGTGAAGTCTCTAGATAGATTAAGGAGCTCATAGTAGTTAACGTTCTTTTCCGCTTCTCTGATGTTGAAAATCTCAACAATGCGTTCGTTGACGTGCTCGATTTTATCGTCGATGCGCTTCGCAGATTGGTAGTCGCGGTTTGCTTCATCGATGTCGCCGTTGCTGAAATATATATCAGCGCGTGCTGCTAAGATGTCTGTATTGTTGGGGAAGTCGTCTTCCATTGTGTTTAGTGCGCTGATGGCCGCTTTAACAGAGCCGTTCATAGCCATGAGGCGAGGACGTAATGTTTCGGCGCGAATCCAGAGCTTTGAAGTATTCTTGCAGACACCGTTAGCGATTTTGTGTGTCTTGTTGTAGAATATTTGAGCGTCTTCGATATTTGATGTATTTTCTGCATCGAGGAATTTTTTGTAATAATTCTGAAATTCGTTATTTTGACGGTTAAGTTTCTGGCATCTGGACTTTCCAGTGGACTTCTTGGCGCATGTGAGAAGGTGACGCTTAGCAAAATCGAAGTCTGTGTTGCACATAAAGTAAACACCGCGAATTTCAAGAATTGGAAGATTTGATGGCTCGAGTTCGACGACCTTTGTAGAAATTTCAAGGAATTTGTCCTCGAGACCAAGTTTTAAGGCAAATCTTGCGGCTTCGATTTTAATATCCATTGTGTATTTGCAGATTTGGGAGAGTTTCTCATAGGAATCGAAAACTATGTCATATTTTCCTTCACTCTTAGCTATATCAATTGATCTGTATATGGATTTAACCTGATTGACCAATGTGTTGAGCTCTTCATCTTCAGCTTTTTCAGCATCTGATGACGCCTCATCGATTTTTCCGATGTTTGCATATGATAAACCACGGTATTTGTGCGCAGTTTTGATATATTTTGGATTGAATTTTGAATAATTTAGTGCGTGTGATATATCTTCAATTGCTTCAGGGAAGTTATGAACATTGTAGTTGCTGATACCGCGGAGATAGAAAACCATTACCTCATTCGGTGAAAAATTCGGAGAATTAATAACTTGTGTTGCATATTGAATAGCAGACTGGTAATTTTTCTCATCCATATATGATGAAATGATGTCTGCATCTCCACTCTCTGATAAAATCCTTGTAACAAAAAGGAAAAACATCAAAAAGGAAGAAAAAAAAATTATTTGGCAGTATTCATGTAAACTTCACAATTTAAACTTTGAAGGAATGAGGCCAATTTTATTATATATGGGCTTTTTGGGTATTTCTACAGATAACGAAATAAATTTCGCAAAAATAAAAAAAATACGCTCAATCACATCAATAAAATTGATATTTTTAGAATACTCGGTGTTATAGAAATATATCATAAAAATAATTTGTCTAAAACCAATTTCATATTTTTTTGGAAAATATCATTATCAAATACGATAAAAAGAATGATGAATATCTACAATATTCAATAAGCTGATGATATACAATAGAGACAAATTGTCTAAAACCAATTTCATATTTTTTGGAAAATATAATGATTGAACATGATAAAATGAATGATAAAAATCTTCAATATTCATTGTGCCAATTATATACAACAAATCCAAACTGTTTAAATCAAAATTCTTTTTCAGTAGTATATGACGGGGGCTACTTGTCATTCTAGATATAGAGGATGTATCCCAACAACGATATTTAGACTACATATCC
>MRSU01005891.1:0-16751 GCA_008369845.1 Trichomonas gallinae
CCGTGCTCTGTTGGGTTCTGGATGATAGAAACGATGAGTTCTTCCTCCTTTGGTGTGAGTGTACCAGCACGGCGGAGTGGATCGAGGCCAGCGCGGCGAACGACAGCATGAGCGAATCTGCGGCCAAGACCAGCGATGTTTGTGAGGGCAAGGTAGAGTGGGCGGCGGCCATCAACGTTTGTTGAGAGCATACGGACCATATCACGGAAAGCTGCTGGATCTGTTACTTCGATTGGCATTGAGAAAAAGGCCAAACCAAAACATTCAAATCAGAAAATTTCTTCATAAATAAGGTCTATGATACATAAAACTTCTATATTTTGAATTATTTTCGAATTGTCAAACCGAAATTTACAACTATTTAAATATCAAAATTTTCTGTTATTTATATTGTATTTATAATGATAATTTTAGTTCCCAAGTTTAAACAAAAATTTCTAACCGATAATTTACAATTATTCAAAAATGAATATTTTGTTTTTTTTATGTAAATATACTATATCAAGATCCTAAATATCATAAAATTAGAAAAAAGACGATAATATTGGTCTGATATAATGAATAATACCACGATGGAAGAATGCTTTCTCTCCACCAAACAATAATTCGACACATATTTTGGATCGGATTGAACGGCAAGGGCAATTGTTGGCCTCTTGTCACACGTCTGATCTTAAAATCCAAAAAAATACTTTTGTCTATTTATCTATAATTATGTTTCAATCAAATTTTGCCGATAAATTTAATGTATCCGGACAGCTTCAGACCTTTTACATTTGAGTATTACTTTAAAACAAATTCTCAAAGAAAAAACAGCTTTGCTTATTTTTTGACATTTTTACATGTCAAAAATCATTTACATATCACATATTCTATAATTATAAGATTACTACCAAAAACTTGAGATATTACTCATAATTGGATATACATAACATTGGTAAAAGAATTAATATACATTAATCGAGAAATTTTCGAGAAAAAGTGATTTTTAATTTTGAACTTTAAATGACTTTATCTCGCTATGTAATGACTTTTACTACTTCATTGAAACGTAACATTAGCCTATATTTTCATTCTTTATCTAATCATTGTATTTTTTCTGGATTTACCTCGTTTATTGTTTTATCATACCAGATCTTTTCGACGAATTTTCGATATTTCGTATATCTGTGCGTACAACATAGCATCTACTTGAGCAACTAAATATATCTTTAAGGTCAGAACATGAGGTTGTCGGTGAAGTCCATTTCGCGATCTTCGCCAATCCAAAAAATGAGGAGTTGTATCTTTAAACTCTGTCAAATATCAATTATATACTATTATTCGATTATTTCCTAATTGGGGGTTTTTATAAATAAGGTTATTAACTACATAGAAGTGAATATTGATTAAATGATGAAGTGTGTAATAATATATTCAAACATAGCAGACATTTCATGATCCTGTATAACAATTTTAGGAATTTAGTTAGATGAAGATGTAAATTAAATCACATTTTATAAAATTGTAGCAAATGAACTTGAAAATCAAGCTCAGACATCATGATGTATAATAGATATAAAATAGCTAAAGTCCTATTTATATAATGTTTATCACTTTTTAATAAACCTTATTTTTAAATTCTAAACATGATAATTATTCTAAAGACGATATACTAGTTTTTATAAAGTTTTAAAGTCATTACATTGGATAAGATACTACTGCTGGCATATATCATATATATGGCATATATATAAAAACTCGGCATTTTGATGTTAATGAAGTTGTCAAACTCCTACTCACAGTTCCCGGAATTGATGTCAACGCAAAAAACAAATACAGTTGGACAGCTTTGACTCTTGCTTCATTATATGGTCATCATAAAGATGTCAAACTCATACTCACAGATCCTGGAATAGATTTCAATACATAAGACAAATACAATAAAACAGCTTTGATTGCCGCTTCATATAAAGATCATCATGAAATTGTCAAACTCCTTCTCACAGTTCCTGGAATAGATGTCAACGGAATTGACGTTGACCAAAATTGCAATAACTAATTCATAAAGTTATCATTCCATGGGAAATTCAAACCTTCATTTCCCTCCTAAAAATCGTTAGATTGATATTATTTATATTTGTGTAATGATTATCTGGAAAAAAAGTCAACTAATATATATATTTATTACAGAATGTGTTTGTTCTTTTACTTGTTTTAAGTTGAATTTTCTGTTATGTATGATTATGTGTTCTGTATTTTTAAGTAATTGTTTATAGAGAAGAGATTTTTTGAGCTAAATTGAATTTGAATTTTTATTAATGAATCTTTATTTGACATTGTGATTTTATGGGCTACCAATTAAGAATTCAGCATCTGGAATTGAAGAAAACTGGGCCAAGAATAATAAAATAACAGAGAAAATTGAAGGGGCAAAGCATAGCATAATCGAGAAAATATTAATATCGCGGATCTTAGAAATCTTCAGTTCATCACCATGCTCGATTTCAACGACTTGTCCTGATGATGAAGAAGCTTCACGTGCAATAACGCCAATAACACCTTCAGAAACAGTATCATCGCGTTCAAGCAGTGACTCCGAGATGATTATGCACATCAAGCCGTGAAGAGCGAGAATAGATGCTGAGATATAACTTGATGCGCAAGCTCTGATGGCCGAAATATAAACAGGGAGGAGTATCTGAAGTATGTATGGTATAATTGTGTTGATGGCACCAATGAAATCGAAGAAAATCGGAAGATTTCCTTGATTTGATGCAACAAGGCCAATAATCTGAACAATTGAGATTCCGCAGAGTATATCTATTGGTGACGACGAAATAGTGAACGGGCAGTGAAATCCAAGCTTAATAAGAGAAATTAAGGAATAAATAACGCAAATAACTAAGCCAGTTGGTGTAAGAACGTCGCACAATAAGCTGGCATTTGTTGAGTGCTTCGTAGTGTGGCGGAAAGTAATAAAAATCGCGTATCCGCAGAAGAATCTGTAGAATAATGCAGATTGGTTCACCGTAAACGTAGAGAATGAAAGGAAGTAGAGCAAAACCAAGCCAATGAGGAGTGGAGATTTGACGCAGAAAACTAGAAGCGAAAGAGCAGCGTATGCAAGAAATCCTTGTGGTATTGAAATTGGAACGGAATAAGCGAAATTGAAGATTAGTTTGACAATATTTGGATTTCTTGTGATAATGATGTTGTCAATTGTTAAATTCGTGACATTGAAAAATTCTGTTTTTTGGAAATAGATTGGTTGCGAAACTAGACCATTTACATTGATCTTTTCTGGAACGTATTTCTCAGATGTGTGCTCATCCAGCGATCTGATGTTTGTTCTAATCGAAAATGGCCATGTCTCAATATCTTGCACAGATTTATACTCGACGATAAGAGATTGTTCGACCATTACTGCTTGGAAGTAAGCTCTTGGAGTGTTGAATGTGTAAATGTTTGTGAAATTGTCGATATTTGTTATAGGAACTGTTCCTTGTAGTGCTGATGTTGCATTTGGCATTGAAATGCAGATCAACACAAGAACAACTGTCAGTCCTGACATAATAGTCAGCAAATATAATGGATGTGTTTTAGGAAAGATATTAATCATTTTTTATAAAAAGTGACAATTTCACTTAAAAAAACTGTTTAAAACTCGTGATAGACTAAAGATATCCTAACCAACTTTTAACAATAGATTATTTTAGAGTATTTCGACCTAAATATTGACATAGATAGAAAACGAAGGTTATATTAAAATTATCTAAAAATATCATGATATATATAACGAAATTAATCGAAAAAATCAGTTCTCATATAAGAATCATAAATCATATAGTTTTGAACATGCATTTCAGCATTAAAAACATATGTGAAGCAGAATCTTACGTGGCATTTTTGCCATGTAATTATATTATTTATAAATGTTTATGGATATGGACTGTATCTGAGGATATACAACACATCCCAATGTAATGCTTTTGCGCAGTTCAAAGAGAATTGGCTCTGTCATTTTTTCTCTGCGCTCCACTTTTCATGCCCGACAACTCAAAAAGTGAAGATCCAAAATGCATTTGATGATTTTAAATTGTTTAGTTCAACCGTTTTTACTCCTCAATATACGTCGAACTCATACAGTAGATGATATTTATAGTTATTATGCATTTAACGATTAAGAAATTTTTGCCATGTAAATAATTAATTTATGACATTTCTTGAAATAAACTTTATAATTTTGTGACGTTTTTACGGGCGCAAAAGTGCACGAAAAATATAGCAAAATTTTAATTATATGATATATAATTATTTTCATTTCGGAAAATTTCAATTTTGAATTGAAAATAATCGTATATGTCGCATAATAATACTTTGTTTTTGTTTTTAATTTAGTAATTCAGATAAGCTCAGATATTATTATTGCATGCCATCAAATTTGGTCAATTTTGGGACTTCTGATTTTCGAATGAAAATTATTAACTGATTCTTACACCGAAATGATTATTATGACTACTTTGGGTACTTATTTAATAGAAAAAGAAACGTAAAAGGAAGAAACACTATAATTTTTTCAAATTTAATTTGATTCGACGTAAAAAAATCGAATAAGCCGTCCAATTTGGCAATATATAAATGATCCACATTAAGCCTTATGCATTCGTGAAACGCCATTTACTTTTGAACGTTCACACACAAAATGAGAAAACTTTTATTTTGAATTCGGTTAATTTCGAAATTTGTCTATGGTGAACATATGTTTCAGATAAATTTCGCAAAATTTATTCAAACAGAAAATAATCGACAAATTCATTTATTGAAAACTCATCTCAAATATCATAAATGATATATTTTTCAAACAGGATTATTATTTAAATCAGAAATATTTGAAAGTTAAGAGTTAATTTTACTACAATTTTCCAAAAAACATAAATATTCATTGATTATTTTCTGTTGAAAAAGAGAATTGCCCAAAAACAGTAAAATATTCAATTATTATAGCAGTAGACTCCATAAACTTGATTTGATTCAATTTTAAGTTTAATTGTTCGGTTCAGTAATCAATTTTTCAGCTATTTATTGAGTAATATATAATGGTTACATGGCCAACTTTGACGATAGACCTTTATAGAAAAAATTCAATGGGATAAGAAAATTCGATGGGCCCGCTAAGCACACAATTCACTTTTTATTAAAAATAATGCTCAGCTCAAGCTCTCGCGCATTCTCCGCTCTCGATTTAGGCGTCACAAAGGTTTGCGATGACATCCTTTGGATCGGTGTCAATGACTGGGATCTTCGTGAATTCCACTCAATGCAATCTCCAGTTGGCACTTCTTACAACTCATACCTTATTCAGTCATCCGAACCAACAGTCGTCGATGCTGTCAAATACACCCTTGCTAACGGATGGATTGATCGCCTTCAGTCAATCTGTGGCAACGATCTTAAGGGACTCAAGAGACTCATCGTTCAGCATGCTGAACCAGATCACTCTTCTGGCGCTGCTATGCTTATCGCAAAGGCTCCACACATCGAAGTTGTCATGACAAAGATGTGCTACAATACAATGGCTAGATTCTACGACGTTTCTAAGTGGAACGTTAAGATTGTCAAGGCAGGCGAGCCATTCAGCATTGGTGACCGCCAGGCTGTTTTAGCTGGTGTTCCAATGGCTCACTGGCCAGAGTCATGCGTTACATACCTTCCAGCACAGAAGGTTCTCTTCTCATCCGACTGCTTCGGTCAGCACATCGCCTCTAACAAGCGTTTCGTCGATGAAATCGATATTGGACTCTTCAACACAGAAATCAAGTCCTACTACGCTAACATCCTTCAGCGCCTTGGCAAACCAGTTCTCAACGCCCTCAAGGTTGCTTCCAAGCTCCCAGGCCTTGATTACGTTCTCCCAGCTCACGGTGTTGGCTTCCGCCGCAAGGAGGATCTCGAGCACGCCATCAAGCTCTACACACAGTGGGCTTCCTACAAGCCAAATCCAAAGGTTTCAGTCATCTACGACTGCAACTGGTACGGCACAGAGAAGATGGCTGAGGCCGTCGCTTCTGGCGTCTGCAAGGAGAAGATGGAGTGCATCATGATGCATGCCCGCAAGACACACATCACACGCTCTGCTACAGAGGTCATGGATTCCGCCGCTGTTGCCTTCGGCTCATCCACACTCCACGAGAACATCCTCCCAGATATTTCAATGCACCTTAACTACCTCAGATGCCTCGGCATCAAGGAAAAGCCAGTTGGCCTCTTCGGCACATACGGCTGGCAGCAGCAGATCGTTCCAAACGAGCTCCGCAACCAGATTGTCAAGCCACAGAAGCTCCCAGAAGTTTCTGAGCCAGTTATGGCCTACTGGAGCCCGAAGGAGGAGGATCTTGCCAAGTGCGAAGAACTCGGCAGGAAGCTCGCCCTTGCTGCCATCGAAAGATGCAAGTAAACACCTATCCGAATTCTAGAGATGTTGATAAAAACTACAATTTACCAACTATTAATTAATTTATGCCAAATTAAATTACACCCTAAATTTAGTTTAGAAATTAAAAAGCTTTTTGTAGTGACTTAAACACCAATTAATTCAACTCCAATTGATCTAATTTGTGAATATAGATATTTTATCAAAAATGATGAGATTATAGCATTATATTCAAAATATATTCATTTTTCCTCATGTATATTATTTTTATTTATGTTTCAAACTGCTATTTCTGATTTTATAATATTTTTTTAAAAACATGCATTATGATAAATTTGAGCATATTACAAATATATAGAGGCCATAAATATGCGAGAAATATGCTTGATTTTGAAATTCTACTGATATTTTTTCTTTGACAAATTTCAATTAGATTAAAATACATAATTATTTAGTAATAATGAATCTGTTGGATAAAATTAGCTATCGGTAAGATTATCAGAGCAAAATCAGTAAATTTTTATGGCTTGTGTCGAAAAAATCGTTTTTTCACCAAAATAAAGTTGTTTTCAGAAGTGATACATGAATGTAATAATGTTTGCGCTTGAAAAATAAGGCGTTGACACAGTCATTTATTCCGCTGAAAAAGGTGACAATTATTTTATGTTTAAAATCTTCAAGTCTAAAAAAGAAGTTTTAGTCTCAGACATGAAGGAGGTCTATGATGGACTTCGCTCCGCAGCCGAGGGACGCCAAAAATACGCTCAAAATTGGAAAGATTTTGGTAATTATGTCAAAGTCATGGTTCTTTCACAGAATTCTACCCTCGAGGAGCAAATGAACAAGTTATGCGAACTTTTCACAGCTATTTCTGACTGCCAGAAGAACATTGCTGATGCAGAATTAAGAAATGCCGAAGACTTTAACGACGTACAAGAGAGATTCACAGTTGTTTATCGCAAGAATGAAGAGTACAACAACCAAAAGCGCCAATTCCGCGATTACGAAGCTGAGCTTAAGGATGCTATCGCTAAAAATGAAGCTGAATCAAAGAAGGCAAATTACACAAAGAATCAGCAGAAATTAGAGGCCAACATTGAGAGGCTCAGGAAATTAAAGGCTGAAGCACTCGAACTTACAAAGCAGAAGCTTCAAGATGTTATTGAAGCACGCGAAGCTTACAATGTGTTTAAAGTTAGGAGATTCAAGCACGGATGGACAACATACGGAACAACACTCAAAGAGGAGAGTGAGAAGGAAACCAAATACCTCCAACAGGTTGAAGATCTTCTCCTAACGCTCAAAACCGATTTAGAATCCGGAAAACTCGGAGAAATACACGATAAGCTTCAGGATCAAGTTAATGCTGCTCCAAATCCAGTTGATGTTGTTGAAGCTGCTCAATCATTAGAAACACCAGCTGCTGAAGATGGAGAGCAATTAGAACAAGCAGAACAGTGAGGATCCGTCGAATCCATTCATGTAATGAAAAGTAGTAAAATATTATTTATTTCGATGTTCAAATTCAGATCCAAATTTCTTCTCTTATTATCATATATTTCATCACAAGTTATAGCACATCCCTAGAATTCTCAATCATATATCAAAATCAATATGTCAAAAATATCATTTTACATTGGCAAATTGACAAAAAATAACACGTAAATTTACATTGTCAGATTGATAAAATGACAAGTAAATATATATATGTCAAATTATTTTTCCAGTGAATATTGTATTGATTATTACATTTTTCATGCTAATAAGCTTCATGGTTACTGAATAAAATCGTTTGCAAGTAATGAAATAACGGAATTTAATAATATATCAAATACAAATTTTAAAATTTCGCTACATTTGGCATAGCGGGTCTAACATTCTGGTTTTTGGCCTGAGCTGCTTGCTGCCTCTTAACTGTTGTCTTAAGAGCGTGATACTCATCGAAAGTGAGTCTCTCTAAACGAGAAGGATTATACTGATCTTGCGGAGATGCGAGATATGGGTGCAAAAACGCATCTCTTACAGATATCCTTTCCTTCGGGTTGATCTGCAAGAGTCCCTCTAACAACGGAATCGCATCCTTAGCGTCTTCTGGAAGAGTCGCTTCTAAATATTGCTTGAGCGATGTCGTTTCTGGCTGGTATCTGCTTACAGCTTCTTTATATTCTGTGTTGTAAAACTGCAATTTTTGGGCTTCTGGCCATTTGTCGAAAGTGCCGCATTTCGAAATTATCGATGCAATCTGATTATGCAAAATTTCTTCTCCTTTTGGACTGAGTTCGGACTTGAAAAGAACTCTGTTGGTAAGCATTTCATATAAAACACAGCCAAGACTCCATGTATCGATCTCTGGGCCATATTCTTTTGCTCCAAGACATAATTCAGGTGCACGGTACCAAATTGTGACGACATTCCATGGCTTCGCCTCCATTGGCGATTTCTCTCTTTTTGTTCGTGGAAATGCACGAGCAAGACCAAAGTCTCCCATTCTAATTGTATTATCTAGTTTTACGTAAATATTACTTGGTTTAATATCGCGATGATATATGTTTCTGACATGGCAGTAATAAATGACCTGAAGAATTTGTCTAAAGTAGCATTTCACGTACTCAATCGGCATTCTTCCGATTGTGAACCAGTGGTATATCAGACCTTGTAAATCGAACTCACAGTATTCAAATACCATATAAACATCTTTAGTTGTCTCGTCTGCTTCGATTCGATATAAATGAACAACGTTTTCATTCTGTGCGAGTGCTCTCAAAATCTTAATTTCTCTGATAGCGTTTTCGGGGAACCCATTTGTTGTCTTGTCTCTTGAAACCATTTTCAAAGCAACCATCTGCTTCGTTAATTTATCTTTGGCTTTGGTAACAGCACCGTACGCACCCTGACCAACCTTCTCGACGATTTCAAATGAATCTTGAATAGTTTTAAGGCGGCCTTCAGGATTACTCATTTATTGTCACTTTTCGTTTTGTCACATTTCAATGACACTTTTCTAAATAACCTTATTACCCGCCACTTTTATATTTAACCTTATTGATTTCGTCACTTTTCGGAGTTGTCACCTTTCTCAAAAATGGATGATTCAACAATTGCAAAATGTAACGAAGTTATGGATAAGATAAGAACACATCCTATTTCTGAGTTGTTCCTCGAGCCCGTTGATCCAGAAAGAGATGGTGCACCTGACTATTTCAAGCAAATTAAGAAACCAATGGATTTGGGCACTGTTCAAAACAAGCTGAATTCGAAAATATACAAAAATGTACAAGAATGGAAAGAAGACATGAACTTAATCTGCACAAACGCCACGCAATATAATGGAAAAAAGAGTTATATTGGAATTGCTGCAACAGAAATTTCGAAAATTTTCAGAGATTTATCAAGAACAATAGCAGATGGCTCAATTATGACATGGTATTCTACATTAATCGAAATAAAGCGCGATTATAAAAATCATGCACTCGCCTGGGTTTCAAAAGAACACGGTGAATCAGATGTTTCATTTGCTAATCCTAAACTGCAGACAAAAGATGTTGATACACAACCAGAAGTTCATAGATTCTTAATTAAATCAATGCCGTTAGAAGAACTCGATAGATTAAGATCTGCTATGCTTAAAGAAGCAAGACCAGAAGCACGAGAGTCAATAAAGAAAGTTATTTCCAATTTCTGTCCAGAAATGATTGAATCTGGTACAGTGGACATGAATTTACTTCCTCCAGCTGCTCTGACTCAGCTGAAAGAAATATGCATGATGTAAGAATTTGTAAATTGTTATATTATTTATAAAGCAATAAATCATAATGTTAAATCATTGAAATAAAAGAGATTATGTTTAGCGATTACCCAATTCAACTGCAGCATTGTTTTTTTATAAATTACAATATTTTTTTTAAAAGTAAATGAATTGATGAGATTACTTATACATAAATATGTATAAAAATTCTATTAATACATAAAACATTTACTAACAAATCTATGAAAGATAAAAAGAATTAATTAATAATTAGATTTCTATGGACGAAAAGACAATAATATGAATGTTATACATTATTCCAATGATTATCACAAGTAACTTATTAATATATAAACATATCGAAAAATTAATTTTGTTTCGGCTAAATTTCAATTAATTCTGAACTTTGTAAAAACTCCATAGCTACGCTATAGAAATCGCTGGGGTTTAAATTTGGTTCAATTTTATGATTTTTTAAAATTGATTTTGAGCGTGTCTCTGCATCTAAATATCCCATTAATTTATTAGCTCTTGCTATTTCTTCTTGAGATGGTTCGTATTTTGGAACTTTTGTTATTCTTTTTGGTTTAACTTTCGATTTTACTGGAGATACTTGTTTAGGAGAATTTTCTAGTTTACTTTCGGCTTCCTCTGTATTTTCTTTGATTGCATCTTGAATTTGAAGGTTGATTTTAGATAATACAGCTGAACTGAGCATTTTCTGTTGATAATTTAGTCGAGATTGAGTTTCATCTATCTTAAATTTGAGTTTTTCGACAATTTGGGCAGCGCATAGTAGCTTATTGAAAAAATAATAATTATCTTCTGCTTTTTTCACAATAATTTCGATATTCTTTAATTCATCATCTATTATTTGTGACGCTCCATCAAATTCGCGAAGAATTTCTCGCTTAACTTTTGCAACAACATTCAATAAAGAACTTTGATATCGACGAGTCATTAAATAATGAAATCTGACATCATATATATGAAGGTATTCAAGAAAATATAGTAAATGTTTGCATATCACGCCTCAAAATTGATTTTTTAGAAATTCAATTTTGATAATCTAACAAATCAATGATTACTAATTCGATTTACAACTTATAGCCCCTATCAATTTATTATTCCAATTATTTTTTATTATTTTGCTATTTTATTATTTTTTTTTATCAATATTTAGTTAGTATAAAGACAATATATTGGAGGATGACTATATTGGATAGTATTAATACAAATTCAAATATATTTATTCGTTGGATTGATTTTCCTCATCAGGCTGCTCTTGTTCTTCGCTCTCTATTGGGAAATTTTCATCAGGTGCAGCAACATGAGGTTCTGTATATGAGTTTAATGCGTTTTCTTGGAATTTCATTGCAGGAAGAGTTCTTCCATCCTGAATCAAGTATTGATTTAATTGTGCTATATCTGTAAGAGATTTGCTTGTTAGGTCTAATTTTTCTTCGCTTTCGTTTACATGATTTCTGATAATATCAGTTAATCGAGTATCTTGGGCCAATGAATCACTAAGCTTATCAATATTTTGAGCTATAACAGATAAGTCGATAGCTTGCTGCATAAACTCAGGAATCTTTGTATAAGCAACATGATCTGTTTCATTTTTAGAAATCCATTCTGTCATTCGTTGTAATTCATCTAAAGATATGTCATGAGTTATGTGCACGCCATGAGCATAACAAAATCTAAAAAGATCATGATAAGAAGCCTGATTTATTTCAGCTTCTGGAATCTTTATACGAGCACTTCTAGCGTTTTCTTCCATTTCGTTCAAAAATCCGTAATTCGTTGCAGTTAAAAGATTATTGTGAATTAATTCATTAATTTTATTGTTTGTATTGTGATTTGGTTCTGTGAGGTTGTTTTCTTCGCCAATTGCATTAAGATACATCGTTTCTACCATAGCATGAGCGTTATCTATTTCGACCGGATTTTTATTTTGTTTTTTTAAGATTTGAGATCTTGCATCAGCAAGAGATGACGGGGAAATTGTTTCCTTGGAATTAGACAAGTCCCTGCCAACAAAAGCGAGAGGGAAATTCTCAAAAAACTTATCAAATTCACACATTTTTTAATATTAAGGGGCTTCAAAATTAAACAGGGGAATAAAAGGGTGTAACTTTTTATAATAGGGGTTTTGTAAAATTTAATGTTGGAAAAATAAAAGGAAGAATATCCATTATTATTAGACAATGGTGTCGAAGTCTTGTGCTATGACTTCTATAGGATACCTACTTTGGCCATTTCTCAAGAAAATATTAATTTTTTTTTTCAAATTTCCAATACACATCCAAATTAAGTCATCAAAAAAGAAATAACGCTTACAAAAATGTTGGTGAACTAGAATTAAATAAAAAGTCACGTAGTAATATCGATGATAGAGAAGAATCCACAGCAATACTTTTTACTTTGAATGACAGCAAAAAAGACATAAATGAGATTGCAAATATTCTTATTAAGTATGGAATTAGAGTTTTTAATAATAAATACTACAAAGATTGTGTTCTCACCATTAATGATGAAGATATTATACAATATCCACCAGAGTATGTTTCTCAATTGCGTAAAATGTTGCCAGATCAAGAAGATATAATTCCAACTTATTGCGATTTAATAGAATTGTTGCTGAATCCTCCTGATAATTTGCCTTTTAATTCATATGACCAATACACAACAAACATAGGACAATTAATAATGAGATATATATTTCAAGATATATTTCAACAAAAATTCAATTGGATACGGATAATTTAGATATATTTCATCGAATAAAGGCAGAATTTTTCTACACACAACTGCTAAAGGAAAAATTTATTCAAACAAAATATCAAATAACGAAAGAGTCTATTTGATTATTACAAAAAAGCAGTCAGATGAAAATGAGCCTATTAATTTCGAAGTTTGCTCTAAATTAAATGCTATATCAAAATTTTTCATTCAGGGACAAGGTTCAATAGTTTCTCCTATTGATGGCGGAAATTTATATATAGTTCGTGAGCCTTTTAATATGAACGGGGAAAAATTCTATCCAGACCTTGAAATTATTTCATCATTCAATGATCTGGGAAGTTTCATAATGTAAAAATAGTTCTATTGTGTTTGATAATATTAATAACATCTATGATTTAATACAAAATAAAATAAACAATTATTTGATCTTTTTGGGATCAAGAAAAGCATTGATAAATGGATTAATGGTAATATAATTACCATTGATGACAATTTTGAATAAGATATTACCATACAGATAAGTGCTTTTTGTAATATCGAAATTTAAGTCACATTTGTAAATACTCTTGATTAAGTTTCTTAATATAATATCAATGCATGATAATTCACCATGAAAACTCGTATAAGGTGGTTCTGTGTGACCGATAATTTCCAATATATTTTTTTGTTTTTCAAACTCATTCATTGAGTTGATATTGGTGTAGAGGACTGATAAGTAATACAAAGCAACACAGAAATTCAAAGGAACAATGACCGTTTGGTTTTTGCCCAAGAAATTTAACAAAGAATCAACTCTTTGCTCAGCTTCAAAGTGGCTAAGAATATCTCGAACAGGGCCCAGCACTGATGCATCGTAATTCAAAACATTAGTGACCTTAGTCTTACCAGTAATCAAAGTTCTCTTCACGAATGACTTTCTGTATAATTTGCGCATCAAAAATCGATAGTTTGGATCACTGATATTTGTTGACGCGAGCTGGTTGATCAGCAAGCTGTTAGCTGACAGTTGATATTTTTCGGCAGCTGCTCGCAGCTTCACAAGCAATAATGTGCAAAATTGAGGATTCGATGCAATTCCAGGATATACCTTATTTCCGAAAATGATTTTGGATTCATTTAATAAAGGATTTAAATCGAATTCATCACCAGTCTGCGCGAAGGTAACAGCGTGCAAGTACAATCTATAATAGCGTGAAGCTTTGTTATCAACTGAACAAAAGTTATCAAAAAATTTGACAGTGAATGTTACTGGAAAACGTGACATGCTTTCAAGATATAATAAGCTTTCAGATTTATTCTCCTTGGAATCTGTAGCAAGGTAATAAATTAGTTCTTTTGTTATATATTTTTCTGCAGCTGGATAAATGAAGTATTGCTTGTATTTTGAAACATGAGATGGATGAAATTCGATCGGTTTAGTCATTTGATGAATTGTCTGAAATATATCCACCAATTTGCTGTCAACACCTGCAATAATACTTTTGGCGTTTGTAAATGGAATTATGGAGAAGCTGTAAAGCCAAAGTGCATTTAATACTGAATTCATTTCTTTTTCTTGTAAAAAGAAGTTACAAAGCACAAGATATTGAAAAGAAAGGGATACGTCGAATGATGGATTGTAAATTATGTTAATTTTTTGGAGATCTTTTTCTGTGAGCGAAACTATGAAGGCAATCGGATTTTCATGTATATGTTGTATTATTTCTTTTAGAGACGAGATGATGCTCTGTGAATTTTGATTTACGCTCTGCAGTAAAGATATGATGATTTCGATGAATAATGAAGGAGTAATTAGATTTGAAAGAAACAATGAAAATGCTCGTATAAATACAATGGATAAATCTTGGTTCGCTTTTTGGATTAAATCATAAAGAAAATTAAATTTTACCGTATTTGAATTAGATTTTGAGCTTTCTTGTATAAATGATATTATTGGTAACAGTAAATTTGCAGCTTCTGGAATACTATGCAAATATTTTCGAATTTTTTCAAGATAATGAATTGATTTAATCGGATTATTCGCAATCTTTACTGTTTGTCTATCAATATATCGCAGTGTCTCAGCATTTAGAGCAAAGTTATTCCTGATTTGTTCAAACGCTGCTAAGAATTTATTAGAATTCATTTTTAAAAAAATATTTTTTTTCTTTTTCTACCATGAATTTCTTCGAATATTTCTTCACATAGTTAATATTTATTCATAAATGTATTACAGATTAATACATGCGGATGTATACTATTAAATGATATTAGATTTAATAATATCTATCGCTTCAATTACCATAAATTCACTCATTTAGCTATGGTAATCCTAACAAAAGTGACACTCTATCTTTATGGTTCTACGCCAGAGTTTTAAGTAACTTTGCTGAGAAGGCTCAGGTGTCAATAAAGATCGAATTTCAAACACAATAACATATTAAAGATTGGATTTTTGAAATTCTCCGAGAAAAAAAAACTTCAATTCATTATTATTAGCTTCTGAATCACAAAAATTATCCTATACTGTTAAATATAAATTAATTGGCATTACCGGCTTAGAAATCAGTATCAAGAAAGACGTTTTATTAAGTTTTTTATTTTTCTTATCTACATGTTCAATCAACTGACTTTGTCCAAGTACTAGGATCAGCTAAATTAGAAGTATATAAACAAAAAATCTATACTTTATTTTTACAAATTTTTAATCACAAAAAAACATTAACATTAAGAATTCAGCTACAAGCAACCATATCATTCTATATGTATTAATTAACATCACCGATTTTTATGAAAGTTAGCATGGAATTTATAAAAATTCGTATTCTTTCGGTTTCCATATT
The DNA here is from genome assembly GCA_008369845.1 of Trichomonas gallinae. Lineage (NCBI taxonomy): Eukaryota > Parabasalia > Trichomonadida > Trichomonadidae > Trichomonas > Trichomonas gallinae. Next base: position 15,728 of record MRSU01005891.1, read on the forward strand.
CTAACGATAAGTTGGAATTTGTATTATTGACTTTTTAATTTATGCACTATGAAATAACAATTGATAAAATATTTTTTATCAAATTAAATTTTGATGCGTCAATTTTATATCAATTGTATTAATCTCATAGATATAAAATCGATACATGAAATATTATTTATATTAAAGTAGAATTTTATTCTTTTATGCTTCTGCTGGTGTATCATCGCCTGTTTTATTAGCAAAAACGCTACAGAGAACTAAGCTGCAAATGATGTCAGCAACTAGTGCAATAACAAGGATGAGTGAATCTATGGTTTTAAGAACAATTACGAAGCCAAATCCGACTCCGAGAAGAAGGATCGTAGTTCCAATTATGAAATGTAGTAAAACCAAAATTGTACCATAAGATCCACATAATCCAAGCAATCATTGAGAGTAAAGCAATGGCAATCATCGTTGCTGATATATTTTTAGCAATTGAGTAAAGGAATAATGCTTCTTTCGAACAAATCTTATCACAGTTGGATATGCATCTATTGAAGCAGTTTTCTTCTACTTTTTCCAGACCCTTAAAGGCAGACACTGCAATGGAACTTGATATTAATAACCCAACTGTTGAACATAAAAATAAAATGAATGTGACAATGGCAAGAATCCTCGCACATATTGGAGCTGTTTTGAGGTAATCAAAGCACTTCATATTGTCATGCTATAATAAAAATGAGATTGAACACATCTGAAAAATCATAAAATTGAAAGAATTACAGCTTCCAATACCGAATATTGAGTCACATATCTTGCCATGAAGGCGCATAAATATGTGGGATATACCATGCATTGAGTCATAGCCATTCGCAAATACAAAGAAACTATATTATAAATTCTACCTATTTGTCAGATTTTATGCTGATTAGTCTGATATCATAAAATGTGACTAATGTAATATAGTAGTACACTTTATATATATATATTCTTGAACATTCAATTTTGAATTGAAACGGTTATTATTATATCATGAATAAAAGATGCTTAAAATGATTCA
>MRSU01005893.1:0-15070 GCA_008369845.1 Trichomonas gallinae
TCCGTCTCGCCTTTCGCGCGCTGAATAAAATTGCGCATTTCGTTCGCTGCTAAAAAGTGAGAATTCGCACATCCCTATATTTATCAATATTTCGAAATATTTTTAATATATTTATGGATCTTTGAATAAAACAAGCCAAAACAGCTGCAAGTATTATATTATTTGCAACAATATTGAAAATTAAAACATATATTAAATACTTTTATTTGATATTTTAGTTTATCAAAGTAAAATCTTATTATTGATAAACAAATGTCAATAAATTATTATATGATCTCAATTGAGTGTAATATCAGCAGTATTGATTGCAATGAAAATATTATCATCGCCTTGGATCATTACTCTGCCAGTAGTTGTCGTTTTAGAAGGAAAAGTAACCTGAGCGCTTCCATTGTTGGGTATTTTTGAGGCGAGAACTTCGTTAAAATGGACACCGTCTGATGCAAATTTAATTGTAACTGTTTTTGTATTAATCTCACCACTATCAGTGCCAGCAACATCCCATTGTACAGTTCTACTTGAGCCAGAAGTTATTGTGGTGGGTGTGTTGAAAGATGTGATTCTAAACGGTGAGCCGCCGACGACTTTAATACCAATAACTTCAACAGCTGTATTTCCAGCTTCACCACTTAATAGCTTTCTGTCCATTACAACGAAAGCGAATAGCAACGTTCTTGGAACAGAAGGAACAGTTTCCCAGGCTTCTGGAGCAGGACCTTGATCGAGTAATTTTCCAGCCTTAATTCTTTCCAGCTTCGGGATAAACCTAAATGGATCTGTAGTAGGATAATAATTACGAATGAGGGGGCCAGATGCAAGAGTATGCGAGTAGCGTGTCGAATCAACTCTGCCTGTACTACTATCTATCTGCTCCCAATTGAAGTAAAGTATATCGTTATCAGGATCTGTTGCAGACCCTGAAAGAAGAAATGCAGTGTTAACAGGAATGACGTAGTTTGTCTTCATTTTATTGATAACCGGTTTTCTGTTTGCCTTGGGAATTGAATTTGTCAAAAAGTTCCTTTGTATATGTCTGATCATTGCTTGCACTGTGCGCATAGCAAAGTAAGGGTATGGACCACTTTCAACATTATTGTTATTACCTTGGGTAGCTCTGCCAGGATAGCCCATGATTGTTACACCAGATCCGACTTCTACAGCCTCTTCAAAAGCGTTATATTGATAAGTAAATGAATGTTGAGCTCCAAAGCAATGTGCGATTTCATGAGCAATAACAAGCTAATCACTTCCCATTTCTTGGAATTTGCCGATAACATATGCACCTGACCTAGAAGGACTAAAAGGTGAATAACATCCTGTAAATGCTTTACCAGCTGGTGCCTGTGAAGATGAAATCATAATTCCGAGATCAATATCCTTTTGTTCGAAAAAGTTATAAGAATATTCTAGTATTTTGTTAATATGGTTAAAGTCGGTGGAGATGTCTCTATCAGAACCAATCAGATACTTCTTTCTATCATTGTAATCTCTACTGACGATCATATTAAGGTCAAGTTGCACTTCAAACCGTAAAGATAATACTGGGAGATAGATTCTATTCAAATAACTAACAGATAGTGCGAGTGAACTGAAAATATTGATTTTAGAGACTGTGGCATTAGTTATCGTCATCAAGCCTGAGCCATAGTTGGTAACAAATGATTGTGTAGGGAAAGGAATAAGTTTGATTACTTTGATATCTGACATAGATTCTTGGAATGAGGTATCAACTAATTGTGGTTGAGTTTTAATATCAATTTCCTTTGGAGTTCTTTTTGTATGGCTATTCTCCTTGATGATATTATGCAAATCAGAACTATTAGTTTCTAATAAGCGACGTACGGGATCGGCATTTTTTGTAAGGTCTCTTATAACAATTTTATTAAGCTCTCCGTCCATTTCGATTGTTTGATAATGGTTGACGAAATATGCTTTTAATGATTGGAAGCAGTAAACAAGTCCGATACATTCGTCTTTGTTACCAACAAGATTTCCTCTAAATGCAAAAAGTTTGTTTGGATATTTTTTCTTTGTTGCAAGAGCAAATAGAGGTTCCGGTTCTATTTCATACTCTTGATATTGGCTATTATAGTCTGGAAGCGTAATTTTTATTTTCTGGCCATTTTGTGGTTTTGCTAATAATACTTTCTCGAATTTGTCGAAATCAATTATCCATGCTGGTGTATTGCCGTTCATGGATTGGACTGTTTGATATTCCGTAAGATATTCAGGCTTAGATGCAGAAATAGCTAAAGATAGCAATATTGTAAGCATTATTATAATTCGTTTTACACTATATCAAAATTTCGATCAAAAAAAAATTATTTATTAATAAAAAAACTTGCATAAATGAAATATAGGAATTCGAATTTATTTATATTAAGGATTTTTATTTTTAAATTTAACTATAATAAAAATCATATTCTATACATATTGATGAATTCTGTATTAATTTTATAATACACATAATCAATATTTATCATTCAAATATCGTTCAATCAAAACTGGTATATAAATAAAATAATGAATATAATTCATTCGTGATTTCTATTCAAAGATTTTGAATGGCGAATTCTATGATTTCTTTCAATTAAACAATTTCAGATTCTATCTATAGATAATGCGCTATCGATTCAATGTTATTTTTTTCCAAACCTTCAAAATTTTTGCGAATAAATTGATTAAGATTAATGCAGATAGGTTTCAAATATTAATATTTTAATTCCGATTATCAAGGATGATTAAATATTGAAAATTTATTTTAAAGTGACACATTTTGAAAAGTTTACGAAAACAAGCTTTTATAAACTTTTACATGTGAATGGCAATATACGCAACTTTTTTGAACTTCACACAAAAAGTTGTGTAAATTGCTAATTTTCGGTTAATTTACATATATTTACATGACAAAAATTTGTTTACATAACATATTTACTATTAAAGAACAATATTTGCTAAAAATCAGCATAACATTGCACGCTTTTGTGGGGAGATTTTTGTCATGATATCTCATGGCGTCAGCATCTATAATTAGCACATGTATGGTTAATATTATACTAAAGTTGAGAAAGAATGGCTAGTATGATGCATTATTGAGCCCACAATGGCTGTTATCTTGTACATTCATGACCGATTTTGTTATTAAATTCTCCCAGTGTAAAACTAAACACTAAACTTGATGGTTGTACTTTGTTTAAATCATATATATGATGCATTGCTCAAAAATCCTCTTTATTATTAATATTTTATTTATGTTGATATTTCTTCTGTTATATTTCGGGATTTCTGTCATCGATTACACAGAAAATTATAATAGAACTGATAAATGTGCATTTATTATGTGCAAAAAAGTCTGTTTTCAACAATTAACTAACACAACGAATATAAAAATCACAAAAGTGATGAATTCGGACTTTTATTGTTCAAGGGAAGTGAAGAAACGATTAATATTACCATTATATATAGAATATAATAGAATTCATTATCGAATTACAGAAATTGGATCCAAATCTTTCGAAAATACAAATTTAACACACATAGTGTTCCTTGGAAACATTTCAAAAGTAGAATCAGGGGCTTTTCAAAATAATTACAACCTCGAATACCTTGATATATCGAAATTTGTTATCAAAAATATATCAGAAAAATGTTTTTTTAACACGCCGAATCTCAAAAACTTAAAATTACCACACACAATTACTTGTATACAAAATAAATCTTTCTCAAATACAGGAATAAAGGAATTTAGTGTGAAAAATCGAGATTTCACACTAGAAAAAGCTGCTTTTGAAGGATCAATTCACTTAAAATTCGTAAATATAAGTGTTCTCAATATTACTGAAATTCCAGATAGATTATTTAACGGATGCACATCATTAAAGATCCTTATACTGCCAAATAACATAACATACGTTGGTGAATACGCTCTAAGTGGTACCAAAATATCAAATTTTGATTTTACACGCATAAATTCGTTGCAAGCTAGTGCATTTTCAAATTGTTTATCTATTTCATCAATAGACTTATCAAAATCAACAATAACAACAATAAATGAAAGTATGTTCTATGGTTGCACAAATCTAAAGAAAATTAAGTTTCCAAGCAAATTGACTACAATATTAAGATATGCATTTTCTAAAACTTCGCTATTAAAAGTAGTTTTACCTAATACAGTAACTTACATAGGCGAAGGTATTTTTGCAGATACTCAATCACTTGCTGTCGCTGATCTTTCTAAGGTAAATCTTCGAAAAATTCCTGATTTTGCTTTTCAAAATTGCGAAAAATTAAACCAATTTTCAATTTCGAGCACAGTCACGATTATTGGCATCAGGGCCTTTGAATTCAGCGGAATAATAAATATGAACTTAGAGAATACATCTATACTAGAAATAGACGACTACGCATTTTCAAACTGCAAGCAGCTAAAAAATATCAAATTTCCGAATTCACTTAAAAAACTCGGTAACGGTACATTCATGAATTCATCGTTTGACTCTTCACTTTTGATAGAAAATATTTCACTCACTGAAATATCGACATTCTGCTTCTACAACACACCAATATCACATATAATTCTTCCAAATACAGTCGACACAATTCGTGATTATGCTTTCGCGAATACTTTATTGACAAATTTCTACGCATCTTTATTTATTAAATTTATCGGACAGGGAGCTTTTGCAAACTGTAGAAAGTTAGAGTATGTTGATCTTTCGAAATCAAACATTCAAACAATTCAATTTAGAACATTCTTTAATTCATCAATTTTATATATGGTTTTTCCGAAAAGATTAATTGAAATAGAATCGCAAGCTTATTGTTTTACTCCAATTCCAGAACTAGTTTTTCCAAGATTTTTGCGACAAATCGGAAATGCAGCTTTCGCGCATTGTGGGAATTTAACTACAGTATCCATGGAATATGCTTCTGTTTCTATCATTGATGATTACGCGTTTTATAACTGCTCAGTTTTGCAAAAAGTTGAATTTTCATCAAAATTATCAAAAATCGGTGTCAAATCTTTTTCTGAAACATTTTTAGATGTTTTCTGGCCTTCATATCTTGATTCAACAAGTTATGGATCATTTATGAATATTTCTAACCTCCAAAAGGTAGATTTGTCGGCAACAGTAATTAAATCAATTAACAATTCATGCTTCAAGGATTGCGTGAACTTAGAATATGTCAAATTCCCTCAAAGTCTGACTTTAATTGATAAATCATGCTTCGAAAACACAGGGCTGCAGTTTGTTGTGTTACCACAGAACTTAACTAAAATCAAATCATCAGCATTCGCGAATATTCCTAAACTGAGATCAGCAAATTGCGGATTTGCAAAACTGAAAACATTTCCGAAAAAGTTGTTCTACAAATGTGAAAATTTAACGAACATTATGTTCCCTCTAAATCTAACAACTCTACGTGAGAATTCTTTGTCTTTCACTGGCTTCAATTCTCTAACATTTCCTGATTCACTTGAAATCATCAAAACAGCTCTGGTTGATATGAGAAATTTAACTGAATTAAATCTAAATTCGACACAAGTTTATCTACTTGAGCCAAGATGTTTCATGAACTGCGTGAGCTTGAAAATTGTTCACTTGCCAATGTATCTAGAAGAAATTGGAGCTTATGTGTTTGAAGGAACACAAGTATTAAACATCCAAATTCCATATGGATGCAAATTGATGCCTTTTGCTTTCGCGAATTCTCCATTGCATTTCGTTGATCTTGAAGAGTCAAACATAACAGAAATACTACCAAACGTGTTCGCAAACACAACTAATCTCACATATGTTGTGTTGCCAGCTGTTTTAGAGATTATAAAAGACTACGCGTTCATGAACTCAGGTATAGTTGTGTTCAACTTCAAATCATTGAAGACAATTGAAAGTTTTGCTTTAAATTGCCCTGATTTAGAAACCGTTGATTTGAAGAATACGAAACTAACATACATACCCCCTTCTTTGTTCTCAAAATGCCCAAAGTTGCAATCAATAAAATTGCCAGAAACTTTAGAGAAAATTGGACATAGTGCTTTTCAAGGAACAAAAATAGTTTACCTAAAACTCCCGAGTTCTTTGACAGATGTTGAAGAAGAAGGATTCATGAATTCCATCTTTCTGGAGTCATTAGATATGTCAGAGACACTGATAACATCATTTGTTTCAAGAGTTTTTTATAACTGTTTGAAATTAAATAATATCAGTTTTCCTCCGAATTTGATTGAAATTCAATCGAGTGCTTTTTCCAATTCAGGCATCAGAAAGATAGAACTACCATCTTCTGTCTCTATTGTTGGTGAAAATGCTTTCTTCCAGTGTCTAATGCTGGAAGTTATTGATCTTTCCAAATCCAAAGTCAATTATTTACCAAAATCCATTTTCTTTAATTGCAAAGCGCTTCGAGAAATTCAATTTGCGAACATTCCTTATAAAATTGCAGATTTTGTTTTCTCGACAACATCTATATCAGTACTAAAATTACCACAGATAACAAGTGACAGTGGATTGTTTGTTCAAAAGGCGAAATCACTCGAAATTATCGACATGACAAGTTCTAAGATGACTTCAATTTCTGGAAACTTCTTCGGTGAATGCTCGAAATTGGCAACAATTATTTTACCTCCAATGCTCAATTCTATATCGAACACAGCATTCAACAACTGCGATGCCATCATGAAAATATATTATTGCGGAAAGAAAGCTTTTTCGCAACCTGATTTGTCTTATAGAACAATGATGGATATATATGTTTCTGATTTGTATCCTGATCAAACTATGTTTGGCGTCAAAGTTATCAAGACTTCTAAGTGCTCAGAATTTAATGCACAAAATGCATAATTTATTGTTTTGTTTTGAAATATTATTTTATAGATTGTTATTAAATATTAGATATATTATTATAATTTCAGAAATATTCAATTTATACCAAGCACACACTATATATTATGAGAAATAATAAAAATAATAAAAAATAATAAAAAAATTTCAAATTTTATATTTCTAAATTAAAATTAGATATTAATATTTAACAAAAAACATATTATTATCAGTTAAAACCTGTCATGATTTTAGATACAAGCTTCATTTTTTTTTTATAAATAAAATTTTTATTTAAACAAAAAACAAAATGTAGTATTTATTCGCTATCACCAGCATGCTGACTATCACTATCTGCAGTTTCCATTGATTCTGTGTTGTTATCTTGATCATTATTTTGATCCTCGTTCAAATCATTTTTATTTTGGTCATCAGTTTGTTGAACATAAGTAGACTGCGACTGACTTGGTTGAACAGGTGGTTCTTTAGCCAAATGTTCATTTAATTGCTTAACTGCAGTTTCCAGGCGGATTTTTATTTCTTCGTCGTGTGAGCTTGGTTTCTGTTCGTACTGCTTTTGTGTCCATGTAGATATATCGCTTGCCATGAAAGTAATCATTGAGTTTTCACCATTGAATAAAGTTGCATTTGTATGAATCTGTTTTACGTCATCAACGAAATCTTTTGCTGTTTTATATTCGTTTGAGTGCAATTTTTTCTTGATTGTTGATAAATCTATTGGATTTTTAACTATTTCTAAATAATTTGGAGCGCCATCTTTAATTGGATCAACAGGAGCTCTAAATTTTGTTGTCAATGGCCATTTCATTAATTCATTTAGTGTTTTTGTGCACCATTCATAATCATAAGTACCATGACTCATAACTCTAAAAATATTGACAAAATTAGTGATTTTACATGGCAAAAATATATTTGCCAAATAAAATAATTACATGGCATAAAATCCAATAAATAGATTGTTTGATGTATCAATTAATGGAGATTTCCAAAATATATCTTTGACTTGAATGTTTGCATCATACTCAACCAACTTCATGAAGGCTTCAATATTTTTAATGCACACAGTAAAAACTAAAGTTGGTTCCCTAGATTTGTTTTTTGCTTAGATATATGAACTAAGATATACAATATCATAATAATTTACACGGCAAATAAATCGGAAAAATGTCGATTTACATGTCACATTATGTGCTAAAAATGAATTTTCAGAGAAAATTTTGTCATTACTTTCAAAAAAATATGACAACAAGGAAGCAGAATGAAAAAGATAAGCATTTCGATGATAAACTTAAAGATACATGGGTTTTCTGGTCAGATGTTGCCCCACTAATATCATCTACATCACCATCCGGTTCGCTACCTGATAATAACATTCCGGAAGAAACTGAAATAACTCAAAAAACAAAAGTACTTGCTAGATTGGAATCATTTTCAACATATAAAGAGTTCTGGGATATTTACAATGGATTAGATCAACCTTCAACACTTAATGGAAGAGGATCATATTCTATTGCTAGAGATTGTGTTATTCCAATTGACACAGATAAAGCACATTGCAATGGCGTTCAATATTATATAGACTCACAATGCCAATGCAATTTCGATGAGAAAAGTGTTGATTTCGAAGCACAATTTCTTCATATTCTTTTTGGAATCATTTCTAATCAGAATTTTGATTTCAAATATGTCACTGCGATTACATTCACATCAAATCCAAACTCAGCTTCAATTATTATTTGGACGTATTGTGATTCGGACGATAATTACACTATACTCAAAGAGAAATTAACTACCATAGTAGATAAACGATATAAAATAAATGAAAAGAGGATAATTAACACATCTTTTTAATTTAATTTGCTGATTTCAATTGTTTGTTCATGCATCTATTATACATATGATGCACATTGTTAGAAAATAAAACAGATTCTTTCCATAAATTTGGATTGCAAATTTTCTTGATTTCGTTTTGTTTTTAATAACAAACCAATGATATAAGGGTTTTGGTCCTGTAGTAAAACGTCCTAAAAGATAGTAGAGCCTGGTAGTCAAAAAATCGCGACGAAGATGTTGTTCATTAAATGAAGCATCAATTATGACTGTTGTACCTGATTTATTTTTTGATATGTCAATTCTACAGTATAAACTGAAACAAAGAAGCTAAACCATCTGAATTTATCAAGATCTTCATATCAGTTTAAATTTTTTCAAATCTTATTAATTTCTTAATCTTGCGTAGATTCCTCAATAAATATATCATATGTGTCGACCAGGTGATGTAGATACTCTAGGTTTAATGGGAGATTCACTTTTTTTGGGAAAAAAACTGAAAATAAGGTATTTGTAAAGTGTCAAAAATACAAAAAGTGTCACATGTATATTATGCAATATTATAAATGAAGAATTACTGCGAATCCGCATCATTTGTCAATTTTTCAGTGTCAGTTTTTTCTGAATTTAAATTTATCGTTAAAGTGAGGTATAGATATGATAAATGTGTTCTGTAGGCAATAAATAGTTGATCTCTTTAACAATTCATTCATTTTTTCGTTGAAAGAAAACAATGTTGACTTCACCTTCACTGTTTTCTAAGGCAATGACGCTCTTCATTACGCACAAGCCCAGGGACATCGGAATGGAGATACTCAAGAAGAATTTCACGGATATTATTCATTCTCCAAACTGGAAGAAATTATCTCGCAAAGAATTCGTCGAATACGCACATAAAGCAGACATTATGTATGCTAATGGTGGAGATTTAATCAACAAAGAAGTTCTAGACAGTCCAAAACTCAAATGCGTTTCAGTTGCTGCCGCTGGTGCCGACAAAATCGACATGGACTACGCTACAAAGAGAAAGATCGCTGTTTCCAATACACACGTCACATTAGCAGACACTTGCGCTGATACAATCATGGGATTAATTTTAGCATGCGCAAGACGCATCGCTGAAGGCAATAATTACGTCAAATCCGGTGAGTGGGCTGAGAAGCCAAAGCGCCTTTGGGGTATTGACATCCATCACAAAACAATGGGAATTATCGGCGCTGGACACATCGGCCAGGCCATTGCACAGCGTGCTCGCGGCTTCAGCATGAATGTCATCTTCAACGATATCAAGCAAGGTCCAGGAATTGTTCCTTTGGATCAATTGTTAAAAGAATCCGATGTTGTTGTCGCTGCTTGCCCACTCACTGAAAAGACAAAAAAGTTGATCGGTAGGAGAGAAATCGGGTTAATGAAGCCAACAGCAATTTTAGCCAATATTGGACGCGGTGCTGTTTTCGATACAGATGCAGTTTGCGAAGCTCTCGAGCAGAAGAAGATTTATGGTGCTGCTCTCGATGTCCTTGATAAGGAGCCAGTTCCAAAGGGCCACCGCATTCTTAAGAACGAGAATTTGGTCATTACACCACATATTGGATCATCAACACTCGTTACAACCGACAACATGGCAATTGAAGCTGCTAATGCATGTGTTCACTTCTTGAAGGGTGAGAAGATTCCAAACATCTCAAATCCAGCAGTTTATGAATAATTCGATTCAAAAACTATATAATTACATATGATTTTACTGACACATATAATGATTTAGGCCTAAAATTATTATCTTAATCTTGATTTTTTTTATCAAATATTTTTGATTTCGAAATGGAATCAAATAGGAAATAAAAATGGTTATAATAATTAATTTGCTGGAATATATCTTAATATCATGAGTTGTTTCCGTTGGAAAAAAAAAATGATGAAATGAAATATGAAAATTTATATAGGTTTTATCGAGAAAAAATGCTAGGAACTTGATAAAGAAACAGCTTTTGATATTAAAAATTTAGAAAGAAATAAAATAATAAATTAGGGTCTTTTTAGAGTCAGACCCTTTATTTTAAAAGAAAACTGTAAATTTTCGATTTTATGAGTTACAAGTCTCCTCTTAGTCAAAAGAATTATAATCCATGCGCAAACCTACATTTTTCGCGTACAAGCCCACCAATATCGCGTCAGTATCCTCCAAAAACAAAACCTGACAAAGATAATTTAAATGATATTCCAATTAAAGTTACACAAGCCAACTATAATCGCGAATTAAATGCCCTAAAAGAAGACATTGAAATGAGAGACAAAGAAAACTCAGATTTAGTTACGAAAAAAATACAAATGGAAAATGATTTGAATATACAAATCCAAGCACTTCAAAAACAGAACTCAGTCCTAGACAGCAACATAAAAGCACAAGAATTACAACTTTCTCAATTTTATTCAAAAGTTTCAAATCAGTTATCGAGGCCAATATCTTCATTAAGGGATGTATTATCTGGAATTTCTGATTTACTTGCGGAAAATGCAGGTCTACAGAATAAAATCGAGAAATTACACGAACAATCTGCAAATTACGACTCAGATATCGAGCTGCTTCGCCAAAAAATACTCGCAGACAAGGAAGAAAAGAATGCACTCAAGAAAACAATCCAAAGCTTGAAGCAATCTCAGAAAAACGTTCCAGATGTGAATTCTATCATTATTCCTTATGAGAAAAAGATCGAAATTTTGTCGCAAAAGGTCAATGATTTACAGCAGAAATACGAAGAAAGTCAAAGAATTGTTTTTGACCATGAAAATAGTGTTTCGACATTGAAAGGTACAATCGATCGACTTCAGAAGACACAAACACCAACTCAGTTACCAGACAGCACCAAGCAGCTGTATGAATCTAAAATAAACTTATTACAGGAAAGATTAACTTTAGCAGAAAAAGATTCACAGCAGAAAGAGCAGGAAACAAAGCGTCTAAACGAGGTTATTGCTGATAGAGAAGCCAAAATTGCTGAATTAGAGTCTAAAAATGAAATATTACAAAATGAGATCACAGAAAACGAATTTAAATCACAGCAATCGAATGATAAAGTTGCTGATCTCAAGAAGAAACTCAACCAAGCAAATGAAATGGTCGCTTCTATCAACTTAGAACTTGATACATCAAATGCAAAATCTCGTGAACTCGAAGTTAGACTTTCCAAGCTGCTCCAAGAGAAAATGGCTCTTGAATCACAAGTTACTGAACAAAATTCAGGTCAAAATTCAGTAAATCAACATCTTGAATCTGAAAATCAAGCATTAACTCAATCATTAGAAGAACTCGAGCAAGCATTGTCTAAGCAAAGAGAAGAAATCTCACAACTTACAAAATCAAGACTTATTTTAATCAAGAATTTGGAAAATGCGCAAATCTTGATCAAGAAGCACGAAGACATTGTTGAGACAGCCTTAAATCTCAGATCTAAAGCTGAGGAAGCCAGAGATAACTACATTAAACAGGCAAATGCAGAACGTGAAGTCGAAGAACGCGCATTCAACGACGCTTTCGACCACGTCCTTGATATACTACCTGTCTCAATAGTAGATCAGGTCTCCAAACTCAACGGTTTGCCGAAGGCCGAAATTTTCAGGTCAACAGTTGATACAATCATGACTGAAGCCAAAGATTTGAACGCTTCAAGTCAGCAGTCAGATGAATACCAGCAGCTTTCAAAGCGTCATCAAGCTCTTATCGAACAGCTTCAATATTGCGTTGAATTTTTGCGCAAAGTTTCACGCTCGCAAATCAATGTAATGGGACAAGATGGACGCACAGAGATTCTCCAGCAATGTGCTAGAATAGGCAAGTTCATCGACGAGCAAGATCTTTATCTTCCTACGAAACAATTCTCGAAGATTTCAATTTTCGATCCACTGCAGATGAATGATCCGGAAAAGATCGCAAAACTCTTCTTCGAGTTCGTAGACGAGTCAATGATCGATCAATCTCCTATTGTTGAGCTCTACACTTTGTTCTGCATTCTTGCACAAGTCAATGTCTCTCTTTCTGATGCAGCAGAAACAGCTATAAATCTTTCTAATGAATTGAAAGACGCCAAAGCATATTCGAAGTCTCTCATTCAGCAATTAGATGAACAGACACACAACGAGCAAGAATTGAACGAGCTTAAAGGAAAAATCTCATATTTGTTCGACAAAATCCTCGAATTACCAACAGGAGACTTCGGTGTTGATTTTGCCAACTTCACTGATGTTTTGACAAACGGTCTGACATCGTCAAGAAAAGTCAGAGATCTCGAAAGACAGTTGAGTGAATACAGGAACAGAGTGGAGATCACGGAAGACCAGAACTCACACGAAAGACTCTCATATGAAACAGAAAGAGAAGAATTTTGCAAGAGAGTCAATAAAGTTATCGCGACACTCGAAAATGAACTTGTCAATGCTCGCAAGAAATTCACAGAGCAGTTGCATAACGTTGAAGAAGAAGACGAAAAACTCAAGACAAGGATCGAAGAGCTTGAACTCGAAAATGCTGAACTATCAAAGATTTCAGAGAACTCAGAGATAGTCGATCAAACAAATCAAGAAAAGATGGGAATTCTTCTTGCTAAACTCGAAAAAGTGTCAGCAGAAAAGAGAGCTTTAGAACTTGAACTAGAAAACATCAAGAATGAAAATAATAAACTCATCAAGGCAGCGCGCGATGATGTCGCTAAGCTCGTCGAGAAACTCAACAACGAGAAGGCGAAAGTGGCAGCTTACAAAGCAAGAGCGATTGCAGCAGAAGACAAGAATAGCGACGTAATAAGTGAAGTCAGAAAGAGAACAGATGCTTTGGCCTCGCAATATGGCACATCCATTGTATCATTGCAAAATGACATGGCCACATTAAGAGCTAAAACTGACACATTGGCTAGAGAGAAAGAAAGCATGAGTAACGAGAATTCAAGGCTCGCCATGGAATTGGCCAAACTTAGAGTTGCAAACAAATCATTACAAATTGCTTGCGATGACATGAAGACGGCTCTCGAAACAGAAAGAGCCAATGCTTCAGCAAAAGTATCTTCCGTGCAAATATCAGCGGGATCTAAGCTTGAAACTCAGACTAAATTAGCACAAGAAAACCGCCAGAAATTCAGAAATTCAATGGTCAAGATGGCGAATGCAGACAGCAAAGTATTAGAATATGATGATGACAGATTAATCGATGAATGCTCAAGATTAGTTAGTGAAGTAGTTAATTCAGAAGCAGCCAAAGTCACACAAGATGCTTTACATTTAAGAAAGGCTTTGAGAATCGACGGAACAGATAAACAATTATCAGATGTTTTCTCAGAAATGCGCACAAAGATTGCAAGACTTGATGATAGATGCTCTGCTACTCAGTCAGATAATCAGCGTGTTAATCAAATTCTAGAAAGACTGCAGAGAGATAACGAAAGACTTTCGCAGTCTCAAGCAGAACTGTCAGAATGGTCTCGCTGGGGTAGATCACTCTTCAGACAAATATCAGAAGTTTCTCCAAATGGACATAAAGACTGCGATGTTAGACTCACAATCGAAGAGCAATTCCTCGGATCCCTCGGATTCGCAACATTACGCTCGAAGCTCGCAATCCTTAGAGGAGAAAAGCAATTCTTGCTCAGTTATAATATCCCTGGCGTTTCAGACCGTCGCCCAGATTCTATAAGGCCAGTTGCTATGGTTGTTGTATTTGCTAATATAGTTCAAGGCCTTTCTGGTAATTTAACACCAAAGATTTTGATCAAAGAGAAAAAGAATGAGTAATTACTCTTTCTCTATTTTTTATTTTTATTTTAAACTTTTTTGATATATTATTATTTTATTGCTTTTTTTAACTTGAAATGAATATTAATTAGTTTTGGACAAACACATTGATAAAATATCTGATAAAATATGAAATTGTTCATGATGTCAATGATATTGCGAAAATCAATTCTCAAGATTCCATCTAATGATTGCATGTCTTTGAAAACGCAATTCTCTATCGATATATGATCATAAAGGTCTACGAAGGAAACTGGTTTGTGATATTCTTGGTTCTTAAGAAGTGTATTATTTTATTCAAGTCCCATTTCTTTTTTCTTTGGAATATGTAATTTCATAGTTAAATTCATATTACTTGATTTGTCAATATGTGAATTTCTGTCATAAAGGCATTCAATATATGAAATAGATGAGCTGAAAATATTAACACAACGTTTAAATTCTTTCGCCTTAACAACTGATAAGGTAGATATTGCGATGAGAGAAATTTCGATTCCGTATACAAATAATCTACCAAAATCATAAAATAACGAAAAATGGCCGTAATTTTTAAGTGTATAAAAAAAGTATTTCTTTAGGAAAGTTTTTATAGAGATGACTTATGAACTGCATACGAA
>MRSU01005896.1:0-48594 GCA_008369845.1 Trichomonas gallinae
TAATTATTATATTATTAATTATTATATTATTAATTATTATATTATTAATTATTATATTATTAATTATTATATTATTAATTGCTTATTAACAAAATTCATTAATATATATATATAAAGTCTTATTAATTCTAAATTTACGTTCTCAATTAATCGAATGTGCATGATATTCAAAATTATAGTGATTAATTTGAATTTTTCTTGATTTTAAGAAAAATGTTTCAATTTGACATCATTGTATATATCCAGTTTGCTAGAACTAATGTTCAATAGTAAATTCTAGAATAATTTCAAAAATTATTCAAATGATGAATTTTTGTTATTTTTTGCTTTTAGATTGATCATTATATTTCTTCCTTAGGACTTCATTCTGACTGTTAATAACATAATTCAGATCTTTCACGATTGTCAAGAGTTTCTTTGAATACGTGTCCAATTCTCGTCCAGGATAAAGGTTTTGTAGATTGAGATTCTTTTGTTTAAGTAAGAGGAGAAGCTCTGTAATTTCTTTATTCGCAGATTGAATTTGAGTTTTATTTTCTGCTTTCTCTTGTAATAGGCTATACAATTCGTCTGTAAGTTGAGATGGATCGAAATTTTCTAATACTTCAGATTGTGAATTTTGCAAATCTTGAATCTTGGGTATTTTGTTAACAATCTCATAAGGATTATCATAGTAAGCGAAAATAATCATTCTAATTGTATTAGTTATATTAAAATCTAAATCTTTCAAAGTAATATCATTATTTTTAATTCGATATTCGATGTCTTCAAGTATTTTGTGTATTTCCTGTTTGTGCTCGTCTAAAATGTTGTTTTCTGAAATGAATTTGTCTATTTCATCCACAAAAACTTGAAATAATTTTTCCATATAAATTATGACTTTACATGTCAAACTATTAATTATTTACGTGTCAAAAAATAATTAAATTTGTCATGTAAAAATGAACTATATTAAAATCGTTTTCAGAGCTTCTTAATTATGTTTTTAAAACAAGCGTCTATAGAGAATAATAAATATGAACTTATTTCATTTTTATTCGTTATTGAAAAAATATTAATTAAAATCAATTATCAAAAATACTTTATTGAGACCAGAGCTGGATATTTTCTTTGAGGAGGTCGAGTGTGTGTGTAGCTTCTTCTTTAGATTCCTTGGACAACTGATTGATACCTGTCCCGGCTTCCTGATAGGCACGGGAGGCAAGCTCGTGGGCTTCAGCTGTCTCACCCAGGATTTCGTAGATAAATACAGCAAAGTTAAGTGCAAGGCCTAATCTTAATGGATGATAAGTTGGGAGTGATGTGTCTGCAAGGGCGGCAGCTTCCTGATAAGAAGCTTTGCATTTAGCTGCGACATCTGGTCTTCCAGAATCTGGTGTAGCTTCCCATTTATAACGATAATAATCGGCTGTTAATTTGATGTAAAATACACGAACTTCTGGTTCTGTAACTGATGGGAGAAGTGTGTTCTGAATGAGAGAAATGACTTCGTCGCACTTGACAGAAAGTGCTTCTGAACATTCGATGATTGAAGAAGCTACATCAAAGCCGTGTGCATCATCCTGAAGGAGACGGATTGAGTCACGAAGTGGGCTAACAATTCCCTTGTATGCTGAGCTCAAAAGATTTCTCTCATTGAAAGAAAGCGGACGACCTTGTTTAATAACTTCGCCCATATATCTGATGCAGTCCTCGTACTTGCCACATTCCTGAGCAACTTTAGCCATGAAGACGTTGACTTCTCTAACACCGTCAGCCATAACTTTTTAAAAAAACTGTTTTTGTAAAAAAAATATTTTCATCTTTTTGACAAATGTCAGATTTGTTTTTTGCTATTTTTCTCTTTTCTATCATCTAATTAAATCTTTATTACGCTTAAAAATCGATTTTATAAAATTATAAATATTTGACGTGTAAACTTTCTTTAGATTTTTTCAATAGAAATGCACTCGATATTAGTTTGATATTCACAATCTATTGATTATGCTGAAGCGTTTTGATGAGAAGAGCAAGACAATTGCTCTAAATATTTGATCAAATCTAAAAAAAATAATAATTCATGGTGATTAGTGTCCCATACAATCACATATCTGTCATACATCATCGAATGTGATACTAATCATTAAAAGCATAGATACCTATATTGCAACTCATTGTGATAAAATCATTCTCTGACTGTTGGCAGGAGCCACAACATGAAGTATAAGTGCATCCCCAATTGCATTTCAGAAATAGATAAGATCGAAAAAGTTATTATATAAAATCAAAAAAAAAATATAAATTTATTTTAGTAGGAGAGAGAGCAAATCATAGCGACACCTCTCTTGATCCAGAATGACTGTGGCTTATCTGATGGTAATTCGATTGTTAAGACGTAGTTCGTGGAGTGACCTGTTGTGGAAAGTGTACCCTTTCTTGTGCCAACCTTGTAAACTGGGCACTCGTAAATTCCTGTTGTCGGCTTCTTCCTGTTGCCGATTGGTTTGAGGACGATTGGTGGCATTGCCTGGAAAAGCTCTTTCGGTCTTGGATCGGCGAGGACCTTCTTGACTGGATCCCAGGAAGCACCTTCGATGAAGAGACCTGTGATGTAAACACCTTCGTCCTTCCTTGGTGGTGGATTCTCAGTGTCCATGACTTCGAAGCCGAATGAAATTGTATCGACACCGATCTGGTTCTTTCTTGCGCAGTTCTGCTTGATACCTGTAAGGAATGACTGCTGCATGAAGAAGCCAGAGATCCAGAAGACTGTTGGTGGACCACGCTCGACCCAATCGGCGAGGAACTTGACACGCTTCTTGAGGTCCTGCATCCAGCCTGAGAGCGGCTTAGTGGAAGGATATCCTTGGTCGCTCCACATGACTGGTACGTGGTTGTCGAACATTGAGTCACCCATGGCTTCAAGTTCGCCGGACATGACGACAATACCCTTAAGGGCATTGATTATGTCTCTAAGCGACTGCTTGCAGATGACGATGAGCTTGTTGTACATTTCGCACTGCTGGACGAGCACTGTGTTCATTGAATCTTCGTACTTGATTGGATACTTCTGCTGGATTGCTGTGATATCGAATGGCTCTGGAACTTCTCTGAGGAGATCAGTTGCAAGGCCGTTGATGACTTCTTCACGTGTCTGGCCGCTGCCACCTCCGCCTGTACGGGCCTGGAGGAGAAGAAGGTTGTTGAACATTGTGTATGTTTCTGACTGCTGGTAGGAAACTTCGGCGTTTGCGTGAAGGCCGAAGATGTCTGGAGAGTCGTTGATTGGATACTCTCTGATGCTGGCGATGTACATCTTGTGGGACTGCTCTGGGAGAGAAACGTAGCGTGGGTTCTCTGTGAACTTGTATGTATCGCTCATGACTTCTGGGTTGTAGAAGTCGCCTAAGATGGACAAAAGTGTTCTGCGATCCCAGTCATCAGTTACACGACCACCGTAGTTGATTTCACCTGTCAAATATGTGAGAACCTTGTATGAGACCTGGTCGTAAAGATCGAGGAACATCTTGAGCTGCTTCTGTGAGATTTCAAGATCGCCAGTTGTCCAGTCGTAGATCTGGTTGAAACCGAGCGGTCCGTACTTCCTTCTTTCTAATGTGAGAGCGTGGAAGAAGCAGAGGGAGTAGATAAGCTTGTGGTACTCGAATGGCTTGGCGCAGTCGTTGAGGGACTTATCATCGTACTGCATCATTGACCTGAGAAGGTTCTGCTTGATACCCTTTGGTGGCTCGTTTGTCATCTTGATACCACGCTGAAGGATGGAAACTGGGAAGTCTGCGGATGGCATGGATGTGAGCCAGAGTCTGAAGTCTCTGTTGACTTCTTCTGGCTTGATCTTCTCGATGAGGATTTCGAGTCTTGGGAGCCAAGAAACTGCAAGGTGGCAGTTCTGGAGAAGGAGCCAGTGACCGCGGTCCATGGCTTCTGTGAGACGCTGCTCAGCATATTTACCCTGGCCCTGGCCGAGAGACATTGAAGAAAGTTTCTTGGAGAAGTTCTTCTTCTCGGCGAACTTGACGAGGTCGGAGGCTGGGTCGGCACCGACAGAAAGGACAAAGATGAGTGGAGCAGTGACAGTTGAGTCGTCGAATGAGGAGTTGATATCGAACTGTGGAGACTCAAGGAATGCATCACCGAGACGCTTCTGGATGAGATCCTGGATAGCGTTGCCCATTGAATCTGGTCTGAGAACTCTCAAGACGAGCAAGCGCTGGAAGAGTGTGAGCTTAACCTCCCACTCGCCTGGGAACTTGCACCTTGAAGCATCTGGGGAGTCGAAGATTGTCTTCCAGATGTCGATATCCTGGCAGAATGACTGTCTGAAGCCCTTGAAGTTTGGCAATGTGTCGAGAGACTTAACTTCGTACCAGGCCTTGGATGTGAGCCACTTAGGAGCTGGGTTCTCGCCTTCTTCGATCTGTCTAATTGGGCCAGCGATGAGGAATCTCAACTCTCTCGAGTCGATTTCGTTGGCGCCCTGCATGATTCTGTAGCAGAGCAAGAATGCGAACATTCTCTTGTGCCTCTCGAAGAGAGATCTGCAAATGTTGTTGTAGAAGTTCTTCGTTGATGTGTCAATGAGAAGAGACAATCTTGTCTCAAGGACATCGGAGGCTGGTGTCTGGTCAATGCAGAGTGAGAAGAAGGAGATGTACCAGGCAAGGGAGTACTGATACATTGGATCGACATAGAACAATGTTGAAATGCAGAAGAACAAAAGTGATCCTCTGAAGGCGACTTGTCTGTATGTTTGTCTTGATGTATCGATTGTTCTTTCTGTTTCTTCGGCTTCCTTAACCTGCTGCTGAATTGTCTGTGACATGGTGTTGGACTCTGTGAGTGTTGTAATGATCTCGATATCATCCAAAAGCTTGGATGGTTCTGTCTTTTCGAGGCAGTCGAGCATCTTTGCACGGATTTCGAGCAACTTCTTCTGGTTCTTGGAGTTCTGGATAACGAGGTTGTTCTTCATCTCTTCGAGCTCTGGACGTTCCTTAGCGACAACGAGTGCAAGGAGCTGCTCTTCGAGACCGGATGGTGTGCAAGTGAAGTCGAGCAAGCAGACCTTAGCGGAAAGTTCTGGCGAGAAGTGTGGGTTCGGGAGCTGTGTTGTGATGTAGAGCCTGAAGCCACGGTTGTATGGGATGACTGTATCGCCGATCTTGATGACATCAGCACCTGACTGCTTGTAGACCTGGTTCTGGAGAACTGGATCGAGAATTGGATCGAGTTCTTCAGGAACATTCTCGATTAGAAGTGGACGACCGAATCTGATGGAGTTTTCGATGGATCTGACGAGGTTATCATCTGTGAGTTTGACGATTTCCATCTGGTTGTCCTTGTTGAGATTGCGGATGAATCTGTTAGCCTGGCCCTGTGGATCAATGCAGAGTGAGTATCTGCGGGACTTGGACATGATGATTGTGTTCTCGAGAGACATGTTATCTCTTGGAAGACCACTCAAGTTCCACTTAAGAACTTCGACTGGATCCTGGAGTGTCTGGATGATTGATGTGCCTGGAGATGATGTGATGTTGTTCTTTGACAAGAAGTCAACCCATGTTCTGATGAGGCGGGCTCTGTACTCTGATGGGAATGGACCAGAGTAGGCGACACCTGCAGCGGCAACGAGGACATCACCAGTGAGGTTCTTTTCTTGCTCGATGACAGAATTGAGAGTTGCCTCCCATCTGCCCTTTTCACCGGAAAGGTTGTTGATGAGTGTCTCAGCGCGTGAAAGCTTAGACTTACATTCTTCCTGCTGCTGGAGGAGGTCATCCTTCTTCGAAACAACCTGCTGGAAGTCATCTCTAAGCTTGGCAATCTTCTCTTCGGCGGCTCTGAGCTTGGCCATGGACTCATCGAGAGCCTTCTGGGCAATGTCGAGTTGTGCCTGAGCCTGCTTGAGAGCTTCTTCCTTAGGAAGAACGGCCTTTCTGGCGTCGTGGTACTGACCCATGGCAACAACCCAGTTGAACAAGGAAAGTGTAGCTTCACCGCAAGCGCCAGCCTTTTCTGGAGACCAGTTTTCTGACTTGTAAAGTGGAAGAAGTTTCTGGATGACAGAATCTGGGATGTTATCCTTTTCTTCTTCTGTGAACTTCTCGAGCCTGTTTCTGAATCTTGGATCAGCGAGGACCTTCTGAGATGTGCCCCACCAGTTCTCGACGACTTCACCAGGTAATTTACCAGGTTCTGTGATAACGTGCTGCCTGAGTAAGATGCAAACACCCTTCATGACATCTCTGACAGCAGGTGGTGGGTTCGTGTAGGATCTGACTGTGGAAATAGCCTTTGATGAAAGTCCTTTGACACCTTCCTGAGCCTTTTCAAGAACTGGCATGATTTCCGCGAGATCTTTCTCAGCGGCATCTTTGAGTTCCTGTGTTTCGGCCTTCTTAGCTTCAGCGACTTTGGCTTCGGCTTCGACTTTGGCTCTAACTTCGTTCGTCTTCTCTTCTTCGGCTGCGATCTCGACCTTGGATGCATCAGCATCTTTGATGAGCTGGTCAAGTGTTGGTTGAAGAGCAATAATCTTTTCTTGGAGATCCTTGACAGATGCGTTAGCGACCTGGAGGGCAGAAAGACCTGTTTCCATGGACTGTTTGATCTTGGAAATTTCTTTCATCTTTTCTGTCTGAATCCTGTTGACGAGCTGAACGAAGTCGAGGAAGGAAGTTGGTGTGACGTAGTTGTGGCGCTTCTCGTGCTGGAAGAGTTCCTTGGACATTTCAACGACAGATGTGTGAGCTGTAACGCAGAAGTTGGAGCAGACGGACTGGAGTTTCTCGTTCGGGAAGGTGTCTGCGAAGAATTCCTGGGCAACAGAGTAGAGAGCGTCCTTTGACCAGTCTGAGAACCAGTCGATGGATGTGCAAGTAACCAAGGACGGGAACATTCTCAGTCTGCGCCTGAATGCTTCACCGATTGGAGAAAGGGCAATGACGATGTGAAGAGCAGACTTCACACGCTGGATGAACAAGTTGTAGATTGATGGCTTAGAAAGCTGGATATCCTTCTGCTGAGCGATTGGTCTTATCTTCTCGATGATTTCTTCGATATCTTCTGGTGGGAAGATGTTTGGAACATCACCGGAGTTCAAAAGGTTGTTGAGATCTTCGAGGAATGATTCCTTGACGATCTGAGCATCAGAGACGAGGAAGACAGTTGGCTTCTCTTCGTAGCCGGCACTCTTCATGACTGTTCTGATATCGGCGAGCCATTCTGCTGTGCCGTATGTCTTTGTGATTTCTGGCTGGATGATTGTGTACTCTGAAAGATGGCAAGCGAGTCTTGTGAGAGACTGTCTGCCTGAGCCACCGACACCCAGAAGAAGTGCGTGGCCAGATGGCTGTCTGATAATACGGGAGATTCTGATGATGTGCTCGATAGCATCAGGGAACAAAACGAGACCCAACTTCTTCGTTGAGACTTCGTCGTAGTCAGCCATTGCGTTGTTGAGGATTGTTTCGAGCTTCTTCTCATCTGTGACTTGAACGTATGGCTTCTGTTCGTTTGTTTCCTCGAAGAAGTCGCAGTACAAAAGATTCTTCGTCTTCTTGAGATCGTCCATTGAAACCTTGAATCTGCCTGAGAGTTCCTTGTTGAGCAACTCACCGAAGGCATCGAGATCGATCTTGTCGACAAGTCTGTCAGCGAACACACGTGTGCATTCGTGTGCCCAAACAGCGATGATATCCTTGTCTGTGTCGATGTGGGCCTTGTGGAGGGACATGACACCCTGGATAACCTTTGAGACATCACGAAGGTTGAATGTGTAATGGGACTTTGATGGAATTGGAAGCATTGTCCTTCTGACGGAGTTGTAGATAGAGATTGTTGCATCAGCAATGGAAATGGCAACAGCCTGGATGGATCTGTCGAAGATTGTCAAGTAGCTGTCAAGCATTGTCTTGAAGATCATCTGCAATGACTCATCCTGCAATTCTGGGAAGTTGAACAAGTTGAACTGGCGAGTGAATCTGGCTGTGAGATGCTGTCTGCCACCACCTGGGTGACCGCAAGCGCAGATCATCTGGCTGTCGACGAGCTTGTGGAACTCGAGGGCCTTTCTGTCGTACCAGCCTCCGTGATCGAGCCACTGTCTGAGCAACTCGATTGGTGGCTGTGCACCGTAGACTTCCTTGGCAGGCATGTTGACGTCATCGAAGAAGATGATAGCGCGCTTACGATCGAGTGGACCGTAAACACCCTTGAGACGTCTTTCGAACTTGGCATCGATGATATCCTGTGTCTGGTTGGCGTTAGTCTGAGCGGAGAATGAGATGAAGATTGGCATGAATGTGTCTGGGCTGAGAGAGGACATCATGTAGCGGTTGATTGTGACAGACTTGGCTGTACCTGTTGGACCAGTGCAGAAGAAGTTGTAGCCTGCAGCGAGGAGTGTCTGGATGAGGAATGTGTGTCTGACGTTATCGATTGTTGGGACGACGATTTCGTTGAATGACGTGCCTGGAGAAATGTGGTACGGTGGCTGTCCGAGCATCCAGTTCTCCCATTGGTCGTTTGTTGTGTTGAACTTGTAGTCGTAGACAAGGCCTTCTGATGGGAAGGAGATGTCTGTTGTCCTGAGCTGCTGGCGGATGAATCCATCGAACATGATGCGGCCGTCTGTGTCTGTTGTGCAGCCGAGAGACCAGATGAGTGAGAACCAGAAGAAGTGTGGTGCCCACTTTGTGATGTTAGCGAGAGTATCATCCTTGATTGGATCTATTGGATCTGGGCTGTAGTATGGCTGGATCATAGCGCGGAAGAGTCTCAAGAGTGACTGGATTAGGTTGGAGTTTGTTGTCTTGATTGGTTCCTTGAGGCGATCTCTGACGAACTTGAGAGCTGGGACAAGGTACTTGTCGTAGAGTGGAGAGAGAACCTCCATGAGAGCTTTCTGGAGGCCTGGATGCTGGTTCTCGATCCATGACTCGAGCAAGTACTTCATGTCTGGGTTTGGCTGCATGAAAACCATACCGCATCTTGAAACTGTGGCTGGTGAAGCGACAGCAAGATCTTCAACTTCGAAAAGCATCATCATGCGGTCTGTGAAGTTGATAACAGCGGAAGATGACAAGCAGAGCTTCTTGTTATCATCAAGAACCGTGTTCATGTTCTCAATCCAAAGGGCATCGACTGGGCCATCGAGGACGATCCACTGATTGTCTGGTGTTTCATCTTCAGAGCATTGCTTGATGATTTCTGAAAGGACACCGTTTGTCCATTCGTGTGTTGTCATATCAAACTCACCGAAGAGCTGACCCATTGTGATTGACTTAGGGTTGAGGATGTGGTAGTGTGTCTTCTTGAATGTTGGATTTGTTGGGTTGAGCATTGTGCATGCTGCAGCGAGTGTCTTGAAGACCTGTGTCTTACCAGCGCCTGTTGGACCGACAAGCATAACACCCCATCTAACAGCGAATGTTTCGTGGAGCTGCCTGATCTTTGTGATAAACAAGTCGTTGACCTGGAGCTTCATCTTCTTAGCGCATGTGTTGATGGCATCAATGAGCTGCGTGTAGTCTAATGTGCGCTCCTTGACACCTGGGAAGAGATCGGAGATGATATCGTTGAAGAGGACCAAGTCGTTGACCAAGAACTTAGGAACGTTGACATCCTTAATAGCTCTTAAGACAATGAGAGCTTCTGGCATGTCTGGCTGAAGTCTTCTGAGGTTACCAGCTGTCTGGATAACAGTGTTAACAGCACGCATACCGAAGTCGTAGTGGCGCTGGGATGAAAGCTGCTCAGAAGAAAGTCTGAATGTAGCGACAATCTTCTCGGAAAGTGGACGGGCTTCTGTGAAACCGAATGAATAGAGCTTGATTTCAGCAATCATTCTGTAATCAGGAACCATCATAGCGACTGGTCTGAAGAGTGCCTTGAGGTTATCTGGAAGTTCTGTACGGCCAGCGTAACCTGGGTTCATTGTGATGAAGACAGCGCATCTTGGAGAAAGCTTGACATCTCTGTTTTCGAATCTGAAGACCTTCAAGTTAGCTTGAATGGCGTTCTGGATTGTTGTGATCTGCTGGGCAATAACGGAAAGAACTTCGACGTAAATTCTGTTGAATTCATCGAAGCAAGCCCAAGCACCGCAAGAAGCGAGACCTGTGAGGAAGACACCCATCTGAAGATAGTCGACAGTTTCTGAGCAGTTGTAAACGACGCATTGGAAGGCGACGGCCTTAGCGAGATCCTTTGTTGTCTCTGTCTTGCCTGTACCGGCTGGGCCCTGTGGAGCACCACCCATGTTCATCTGGAGGGCGGATGTGAGTGTGAGATAGCATCTATCTGTGAGTGGCGTGATAACGAGTCTTGATGTATTGCCGAGGTATTCGTAACCGTATTCGACTTCGTATGTCATCATTCTGATCAAGACTGTATCGTTCTCCCAGTAGTATCTGAGCTGTGACATCCACTCGAATGCATCGATGGAGTCAACGCCAACTTCGACGAGCTTCTCGACGACATCGTGTGCGTGCACATCAAGAACGATAAGGCAGGAAAGTGTTCTGAGTGCCAAGAAATCTGTTGTAACTCTGACGAGCTTTGTGAGTTCGATCATTTGAACGTTAAGAGCATCAAGTAATTCCTTAACTTGATGGCGCTTGATTGCCTCTTCGACGTGCTTTGTCCAGTAGATCATGGCGCCAGCGAGAACGACCTGGCTTGGCCAGTTGAGAACCCACTCTGTACGTGGGATCTTTGGATATTGTTCGACGGCCTTCTTCATGATATCTCTGAGTGTTTCTCTCATCAAAGACTCGATTTCAAGAAGCCAGTGTTCAACATTACCTTCTGGATAGATGCCTCTGATGAATGGAACCTTCTCGTTTTCGCATGAATTCATCTCTGTCATCTTCAAGTCCTTTTCGAATGTCAAAGAGCCGATGTTCTCGAAGCATCTTCTCAAGTGCTTTTGTACAGCTGTTGGATCCTTTGTCTGTGAAAGGATGGACAAAAGCTCGTCATTGGAAAGGAAGTAGAATCTTGGGAATGCAACTCTCTTTGATTCGAGGTAGTCGTTAAGGCCTCTCTGAACGTGGCCGAGCAATTTGTTGTTGTGCTTGAAGTCTTCGAGGAGTTTGTCGCTGGGGCAGAACTTGAGAGCTTGTGGTGTTCTGTAGGCGTTATCGAGAATCTTTCTCCATGTCTTATCGACAGTTGAGAATCTCTCTGATTCTGTTGGGAGCTGCTTTCTGATATCTGGGGACGAGAAGATTGGTTCTAAAGCGAGCCATGAGCGCTGGCACTCGAGCCACTCTTCAATAACATAAGTAATGAGTTTGAGTGTAGCCTCCCATCTGTTGAGGCGCTCTTCGAATGGCTTCTTGTATGGAGAGAATTCCATTGTGTTTGTCATAACCATATCATCATCGAGCTTCTGGATGATATCATCGGAGCCCTTCAAGACGTATGTGCCTGTGTCCTTGTATGGAGAAATGTCGAGGACGACTTCCTCCCATTCGCCGTACATCTTCTGTAAGGCTGTTTCGATAGAATATTCCTTGGAAGCGACTCCGACAACTTCTGAAACGATGTCAATCTTGTCCTCAAGCTTAAGCTCGAGAGCATCGTTGAGTGTGATTTCATCATCGAGAGCGAACTCGAAGCCGATTTCTTCGGAAAGCTTCTGCCAGTGGCGCTGCTTCATACCTGGGTTCAAGAGGGCTGTAAGAAGTGGGATGTGGTCCTTCATCTCGTTACACTCTTGCTTAAGCTCGGTGGCGATTTGAAGCACGCTTGTTGGTCCGTTTCTGAAGTTCTTAGTTGACTTGTGCAATGACTGATAGATTGTCTGCAAATCCTTTGTGATCTGCTCAGCGTTGAGCTGGATGATTGGCTTCTCTTTGATTGAGTTGCGAAGCTTGATCCACTGATCGACGGCGAGCCAGAGAACAGAGAATGGATCGAATGTGCGCCTGAGGTCAGCGACGCGTGTGTAATCTGTCTGTTCCTTGCCGAAGATTGTCTGTCTGGAGTTGAATGTCTTGACATTAGCTTCAGCGCCTTCGATTGCCTTTGCGATACGTCTGATTTCTGTGGCGTACTGCTCGGAGTTGTTGACATCTGAGTATTTGGAAACTTCGGAAACTTCTCTGGAGAGCTTATCGAGATCTCCTTCGAACTTCTCCTGTGCGGACTCGAGATCCTGCTCGAACTTGAGGAAGAATCCTTCGAGGATGCCTTTGGACTTCTCGATGAGGAATGCGCAGTGTCTTGAGTGTCCGAAACACTCCCATTTGAGTTCGAAATCATCCTGAGAGATTGGATGGTAGTACTCGTCGATGAAATCGTAGTATCTCATAGCATCCATAACTCTGGCGTGGAGCTTCTCTGTGAGACCTGGAACTGTCTCGATGTATTTCCTCTGTGCATCGAGTTCTTCGATCTTTGTTGGTGGTGATGTGATCTTTGAATCGATGACTCTGTATTCTTCTCTGAACTTCTTGAACAAACCTTTAGCTGTCTTTGAAACGTAATCGAGGACAATCTTGATGAGCTTGTGGTGCTTCTGGATAAGATAAGCACGGACTGTTGTAACGTTGACAGCGAAGATGCCGACGATTTCACGCTTTGGAACATTGACGTAGATCTCTTCAATGTCCTTCTGCTGCTGCTTGATGATGTCGCGGCATTGATCGAGTGTTGGCTGGTCAGTAGACAACTGCTCAGCGTACTTGTTTGTGTCCAACTGGATGAACTCGACATATGGCTGATATGTGTCCAAATATTTCTGGAGATAATCGATGGCTTCGTTGATTCTCTTGACAACTCTTTCTCTGTGATCGACTAATTCCTTTTCGTCGTCGTTGATTGTTGAAAGAGTGAGGTTGACGTTCCTGAACATGTCTGGGAGAACTCTTGGCTCGATGATTGGAATACTACGAACAGAATCGACAATAGATGAGAAGATCTGGACGCATGCTGTGCGGAATAATTTCGGATCAATACCGTAGCAGATCTCGTTGTTGTTTTCGATTGTCATATCGATTTCGAACAATGGCATGATCATCGCTCCAGTTGATTCCTTGTTGTAGTTTCCGACGACGTCTGTTGGTGTCTTGACGTCGACGTTGATTGGCGACAAATCTTGAATGAAATCGTCGAATCTCTGGAAGTTGTTAAGGACGCATGTTCTTGCTGCATCGATCATCATGCAGGAAACGAGAACCATGAAGTTAGAGAACTTGGACATGTTGTAGACTTCTCTGTCTGTTTCTTCAAGGTTGAACCAGCCCTTGGAGACATTGGAAAGCGCTGCACGAAGCTCACGACCTAATTGAGGAACCCAATCCTCTGTAAGGAAGCGCTTTGTCTTTGTAATGATTTGTGCTTGTGTCTGCTGGAATTCTTCGAGGTGGAAAGACTTGTTGGAACGAAGAACTAATAATTCTGTATTTGCAACATCAAGGCAAGAAGCTCTTGTCTTCATGAGGGCTGTGAAGATGCAGTCCTTGGTGTAAAGAGAATGGAATGCAAATTGTTCGCGATGCTTCTGAAATTCGCTTGTTGTTTGATATTGTTTTGGTTTTGGTTCTTCTTCTTTAGAAAGATCGAAGAGGCCAAGTGTACGTGCGTAAAGTGGATCGTTCTTCATTTGAGACATGAAAGAATGAACATTGAAAGCGTATTTGTAGTTGATTTGTGCTTCTTCCATGAATTTCTCAATTGGAAGCTCGATTTTGATTCGTGGGGATGGAATCATCTTTGTAATTGCCTTAACAGCATCCTCTGGGATGTTTGGCATTGCACGATTAGACATATTTTCAACATAAAAGCGGAAGCGAATCCATGACTCCGCACGACGACGCTCGTTAACGGCGTTCGCAATACGGTCAGCGAAGACGCGTGGATCCTCAGCAACAAATAATAATCTCAGACGTGGAACCCATTCCTCATCTTGCTCGTGATTTGGAAATGTGACACGCCAGAGGTGCTTATCGTAATCGTATTCCCATGCAATTGCGTCAGCCCACTTAAGTCCGTTCGATGTAAATACGTGGCACGGGATTCCAGCCTGTTTGCCGTTCTCATCCTTGCCGATTTCGAGATAGTTTTCGACAGTGCGGCAATCGAATGAATCATCATCGAAAGACCACAACTGGAAAATTGGTTTGAATGTAGATTCATTAGGAACAAACATGATTTCTTGAGCGTAATTGATTCCACGATCGCTGAGAAGTTGTGCAATATCCATAGATTGGTATAATCTCTTAAGACGTTCAACCTCGATTGCTCTTGGTGTGACGCCTGGTGGAGTAATGAACGGAATTTGGACTTTCGGAAGAATAGATTGTGATGATGTTCCGTATGGTCCCGGTGGAAGTGGCTCAGCTGGTGGTGGTTCATCAGTTTGCAGAGCAAATCCAGCGCGAGCGTTTTCGTATGTCGAAATGTTTGGGAAATTAGTTTCCTCTGGTATTGGAATTTCGTTTACTGATTGTTCGACGTTTGGATCTTGTTCTTGTGGTAATGTTGAATTTGATGAATTGTAGCTACCTTCAGGCTCAAGCGGTGGAAGACGGCGTGGAGAACGTGCCATTTGTCCACGACGCAATGATGCCTTTGCTGTAGACTCAAAGAGATCGGAAAATGTTCCAGGGTTAACCCTTGGATTTCCCGAGCGTCTCATAATTTTAAAAAAAAATTTAGTTAACGAATAAAACCGTTTTTGTAATCAAAAAGTGACAATAATTATTGCATCACGAAAAGTGACATTTTTGAAAATTTCGTTGATAAAAATTACACGAATTTGATACTTTTTGAAATGCTACCAGCTTAAATCCATGCTAGCTTCTTATTAATATCTAATACATATTCACGAAATTTACAAAGATATAATTTGATTTCTGATCTGATCATATATTGTAAAAATGTCAATATTTTATTCGTCTAAACTTTATTCATACATAGCTATTATATATGTGGTTTTAAGTTCATTCTTCATAGATTTGAATTCGAAATTCATTTATTTTTGATTTATGTCAAAGTCATGATTAATTTTATTATTGTTCTGCGATATTTCACATTTCCTTGTTGTAGGAACTTCATTTTCTATATTATCCCCCGAGAAATATTACACCATTTCGAAAAATATGCGTGGTTATATCACCTGGATCTTAATCACTAATGTGGTGAAGATATCTTCATTGGAAACAAGATTTACTGAGTGATTTATAAGTGAAATGAGGGTCTTAAAATATTAATTGGGGGATAATTTTACATGTCAAATTGATAACTGGCAAAAGAAATTTTACGTTCGAAAACTTTTTTTTTTTTTACTTCATCAACAAGAAACTATCATAATTTTTAAGGATACACTAATTTCATTGTATAGAAGAGGATATTATCGATAGCGCGATTTATCATTTTGATGGTCATATTAAAATATTGCCAGATGAAAAAGTTGCTTAGATAAAGTTGATTATCTATATTTTAAAATATTTCGAAAATCTTCTCAGCTCACAAAAATCATTTGAAAAGAAAATTCAAAAAAAATTTGACAACTCAAATTGATCAACAAGAAACTTAATATTGATTCCCATCAAAATTTACTAATAATACCAAAATAACGGGTTTTATGATAGTCCACAAAGTTTGATCTATACATATATCTAAATACATATCTCCTAATTCATTTTCTTTTCAATACTATTCAATTTTGGATTTTTCTTTAAAAAAACAATGAATTTTTTACGTGATTGTAGTTAATTTAATGGTTATTTAGGTCAAAATGTATTATTTTTACCGACTTTTTTATTTTTGTTTATTTTTTGCTGTCGTTGGAAAAAAATTAGCGTAATTATTAATAATATGCTATATTATAAATATTTCTTTCACCTGTCATTTAAATTGAGAAAATATCAAAATTGAATGTTTTCAAATAAATTTTGTCCATGTTTGCTCTTTTATTAAGCAATGTCTTTGCTGCTACCATCAAAATTGATCCCGATGCACAAGGCATTCACAAAGAAGCTTTATTTGGTATCAAATATACCAATGAAAAATTGATCACGACTGATCTTACTTATGAAAATAGAGGTGTTTTCTTTGCGTTCAGGCTTTATGATGAGAATGGCACCGCAGGACCCGTTCAACTCGTAAACAGCAAAAGATTTGACTATAAAATCACCGATAATGACGAAACATTGAGTTTTGTATTTACATCTACACCTCCTATTCGTATGTTTGATAATAACTACGTAGCAACTATGCAAGTTTCTTACCAAGGCTTCTATGAAAGGAAGATCGATCTTGGCTATTTTATCGATTGCAATTTCCAAGAAAATATCGATAATGGTGCAATCACAAAGATTGATGATGATCAAGACTATAACAGAGGTTTACGCGTTAATTCAACAGGCAAGTATATCTACTCATTGATTCTAAATAATACCAATTATGAGCCATACCCAAACTCAGTATATGTCGGTGATTTCAGCAATACAAAGAATGCCCAGCCATCCTTCTATCCATTTTTCAAGAACGAGGTTTCTAAAAGAACTTCGCATAATTCCGTCATTGCATTTTCATGGACAAATGTAACCCTTATCCCAGCTAATAGGTTATATCAATTCAAATTTGCCCTGGCTCCATCAGCAAATGTCGATACAAAACCAATTATTATTGATAGAACTGAATACAAGAAGCCAGAAGATTACAAGGCTGGAGATGTAATCGATTTCAATTTTGAAGTTATAGGCTATGATTTATCTGATACATTGACTATGAGCTTCGATGCGATTGGATTAGACGATTCAAATGAATATTACTCACCAAAAAGCCAATTCACACCAACAGCTGGTCAATTGTCATTTAAATTACCAGCTTACCAATACACTCTCACAAATGCTGGTTTCGAATATACCTTAACGGTTAAAGATAAATCATTCCAGAAT
This sequence comes from Trichomonas gallinae, assembly GCA_008369845.1. Lineage (NCBI taxonomy): Eukaryota > Parabasalia > Trichomonadida > Trichomonadidae > Trichomonas > Trichomonas gallinae. The sequence goes on from MRSU01005896.1 coordinate 16,914, forward strand.
ACCAAAGTTACCGGTGAGATCTATCCTAATTTAGGTGGTTCATTACAATTAACTGTTGGTCCAAAGAAAGAATACTACGCTAGAGATAATATCCCTGTTTCTGGCCAAGCTACCATTCCATTTAAAGGAGATGTCAAATACCGAATCAGTAATGGTCCAGAAATGTCTTTGACAGGCAACTCTGGTACATTCTCTTTCAATGAAAATATCTCTATTCCAGCATCTCTTAGGAGGAGACAAAACTACACAGTTTACTTCTGGATTGAATATGGCCAACTAAAAACCGCTCAACAGGAATTCACATTCTATCTTAGAGACCAAGAAAGCCCAGAGTTCATCTCTTTAGCCTCATCCGATTATGCATACATCAAAGGCAAGACCGAGATTATCATCATCGGCGAAGCTCATGACCAGGAAGAGAACCAGCTTTTGGCGATCTACCACAAACTTGACAAGCTTGAGAAGAACAGGAAACAGCTTGGTAAGCTCACAAACCTTCCAATTCTCAGGCCATTCGCATTCTATCTTGAAATGCCTGATGATATCACTGCAGGCATCCACAACATCGAATTCGATATCGAAGATGACACACAACTCAAAGGCAAGACAAACCGCACAGTTGCGATCCGTGTTTGTAATGCAGGCGAGGTCTGCTACGAGCCAGGTGAAGAGCCACCTATCACACCAAGCTCCAGCTCATCCAAGTCATCTGAATCTAATGGACCAGGAAATCAAGAAGATAAAAATCCAGACGATAAATACAAGTCTAAGATGCCAATCGTTTGGGTCCTCACAGTCTTCAACCTTATGGCCGTCATTGTCCTCCTTGTCATCGGTGTCTTCTACATCCGCAAGCGCATGAACACATACGATGAGTTCAAGGATGACACGACAACAGAAGGTGATGAAGAGATCAGTGAATCTTGCATCACTCCAGCACCAGGTTCTGTCTCTCAGACAGTCGATAACCCACTGTTCTCAACAGGTATACCACAGAGCGACGACGTCTTCGCAACAGACTACCACGAAGAAACAACGGTTGACGTCTTCAAGTTCAACAACGATGAAGAAGATCCAGATTTGGGTATTTAAATATTTTTTTCGGATTTAGTTTTTTTTTTTTTTTTCCTATATCTCGCATCAGTCTTTGTTTGTTCTAATGAAATATATAAAGTCTTGTAATAGCCCTCAAATTCGATTAATAAATAAATAATGATAAACACCAATGATGTTCTAACACCTTTGATGGTGGCTCTATAGAAAGTGAAGGAAAAAGTATTCTCTTTTAAACACTCTAGCATGAAAAAGTCAAGTGAAAATCCATGTTAGCGAAGTATAGTAAATTTCTCATCAGCGCATAAAAATTTGATTTTATTGTGATAAAGCCTTCGAATTTTACCGAAGATGTATTTGAAAAAGTGAAACTATATAGATTTACTACATCCTCAGGTAAAAATTACCAAAAATAGAGAAAGATGATTTGGCACTTTTTGTTCGTTTGTAAACAAAAAATGCAGAAAGAGGAAGAGAAGCCAAGCATCGCTGAGACATTCGAAGCGGAGCTTGCTAGCATCAAAGAGAAAGGCAAAGACCTTAAGGGAACCGAGCGTGATTTCTACACGTCCATTGTCCAACGTTTAGAAAATAACGACCAAGTATTACAAGATCTTCGCAAGGAGCATACCCAGCTTCGTGCTAAATTGGGTGAACTTACGAAAGAGAAGGCTTCTCGCACGAGAGATCCAGATCTTCACGCAGACATCAAGAGAACAACGCACGCAGTCAATTTCCTTAAGAAGCAAATTGATAAGTTCAAGCACCAAAAGCAGGAGGCCATCAACCGCCATGCAGAACTGCTTGTTCAATATCAGAACTTAACTGCAAACAAAGGACCAGCAGATACAACACAGGAGCGACTTGTTTCCCTCAAGAACAAACTCGATAACGCTGAAATCAAGAACCAGGAGACGATTCATCTCATGAAGGTTTATGATTCAATCGTTTACCAACTCCAGCGCCAGAAAATGCACTGGAATCGCCTCATTGAAGAGCAAAAGAAGGAGATTGAACAGAAAAAGCGCGATTTGGCCGATTTGGAATTAATTGCAAGAGATTCAATTCACAGCAAGAATGCGGCTGAAATGGAGTACTCCCGCCTTCAGACCAAGTATGCCGCTAACCGCGAGCGCCGCAATCTGCTCATACAGGCTAAAACATCACAAGTCCAGCAACACATGCACGTACCGATCAGTGAGGACAGCGGCAATGACAGCCGTCCAAAGGGCAACCAATCACTGAACTCCCAGCCTTCTGCAGTCCGTAATCGCAATAATCGTGCTCAGCGTGAGAAGAAAGACGAAAAATTCCGCAGTGTTCAAGCCAAATACGACGAGATCCGCGAATATTTCGGTACAAACGATCCAGAAGAAATCAAGAAATTCTTCGAAGATCGCCGCAAGAACGCGGAAACGCTCAAGAAGCAGATCGAAGACCTCAAGGAAGTCAACACCCAGCTGGAGAAGCAAGTAGCACAGCGCAGGGCCGCTCTCGACGAAGCCGAGTATACATCTCACAAAGGCGTCGGCTCCAACCGTCTTCTCAACGAGGCGAAGAAGATGCTCATCAAGGGCAAGGAGGATCTCATCGAGAAACAGCGCGAAACAGACGCGCAACAGGATTTCAAGGAAAGCGTCGAAGGGGCAATTTACCACCTCGCAGACGAGATGCAGCTGGTCCAGAAGGAGCCGCTCAAGCCTAACACGACATCAGAGTGCTTAGACTGGATCACGAACACACTCAAGACAGTCAAAACGAACCTCGAGGACGAAGACTTCGACTTTATGACGATCTGCAATGCGCAAGTCGTTGCACAAAAGATTCAGTCGGAGAACAACTTCGATATCAGAGAGACAGAGTCCTCCAAGCGCCAGCAGAAGGCCAGGCCAGGAGAAATGCTCAGAGGCCGTCAGCAGAAAGTCGACAAAGGCGAATTTGTCAGTCGTGTCATGGATCGCAACGCAATCAAGGCTCTCGCTCAACGCACTGCTGCTGCGGCTGAAGCTGCTGCAAAATCCAAGCAGAAACAGTAATAATACAAAAAATATATTCAGTTAAAATGTTTTTATAGAATTAATTTACAAAATTATTTTAGTATCTTTCCTGTCATCATTATTAATCATGTTTTAACACTGAATTTAGCCAAAAAACAATAAAATTGTGAATATAAATATCGAATTTATCGCAAAATAGTAATAAAATAGGTCAAATCAAAAAGCTACTAAACCCAAATGTATAGATTACTGAGAGAAAATAGGGGATCATGTTGATAAAAAATATAAAAAAAAATATCGAGTAGAAAAAAAGCAGTAATTATGCGGGAAAACATTGGAATATTTATTTAAAGACAAGTAAATACTTACTCCTCTTCTTCCTCGGACTTGTTCTGGCCGGCCTTAGCATAGCGGGCGTTGCGGAGGAACTTAGCGTTCATTCCCTTCTCGAACCAGAGTTTCTTGACGACGCACTTGTGGATGCCGTTGCGGTGGTGCTGGTGTGACCTGTTGTGTGCAGATGTGTTTGAGCGCTTTGCCATCTCAAAAAAGAAAGACCATGATTAATCGTTTTCCCCTCAATTTGTTATAATTATTTTTAGGCTTTGACATTTACTATATAAATTCTTTATTTATTAAATAGTCAAAATATAAATGAAAATATGGTGATTGTCCTTGAAATATTTGTAAATTTTAGAATATAAAGTCTAATTTTTTGATTTTTGTTGATAACATGTGATAAATACCATGTATTTTGATAAATTTAAGAAATTTAGTTTAGTATTTTTTATTGTCACGTTTGTAAAAACAAATGAAAGTCAATATCAGAGTAGATCCTGACAGAAAGCCGCCCCTTGCGCTTGACTTTGGTATCTGTGAGCTAACGGATGAAGAACGCAATAAAAAACGATCCACTTTAGCGATCAATTTCTGCATATTCTTCTCAGTTTCTGCAGTTTGTACAGCTCTTGCCTTCTTTATGCCATAAAAGCCTTGTTTGTATATTAATTACTGATTATTTATATTTTATTTCATTTTTAAAACAACTTCAAAAGTTGATATTTTATTGATTCTTATATTGTTTATAAAATAATTTAAAAAGTAAATTAAAAAACTTTCAATGTTTAAATTAAATAATCCGGATGCGTACTCTTCTACAGAAGGCTGTTGGTTTAGAAGACCTCAGCCATGATGTGCTGTAATGAGCGGCCCTCTCTGACACCCCTGAGGAGGGAGCCAGAAATCTTCTGGATGTTGAAGCCGGCAGCGTAAACGAGTCTGTTATCCTTGAAGTACATCTTGATGGCGGAGCCTTCCTTATCATCGTGCTGGGAAACGACATTGAAGCCAGCAGAGGACTCTGGTGGGTTGCCGCAAGCGAAGAGGTCTGTGCCGCAAGCGATCATGGAGACTGGCTCGACTGTGAACTGGAATGTAGTCTCATCACCAACGCAGTTAGCACCAGCAACCTTACCCATAGCAAGAGCTGGAGCCCAAAGGCCCTGGTTCATGTTGTCCATGAAGGCGCAGTCACCAGCAGCGTAGATGTCCTTAACGGATGTTTCCATCTTGTTGTTGACGTTGATACCACGGCCGCACTGGACGCCGGCGGCAGCAGCAACTTCGGATTCGGCACGGACACCAGCGTTGACGACGATGAAGTCGGCTGGGATGAACTCATCACCGACCTGGCAGCCTGTGACGTGCTTGCCATCGCCCTTGATGGAGACTGTCATGCCGAGGCGGAGCTCGATGCCGAAGGCCTTGACGTGTTCCTGGAGAACAGAGGAGGCCTCTGGGTCAAGCTGGCGAGCCATGAGTCTTGGCATGCATTCGACGACTGTGACGGCGACACCCTTCTGCTTGATGGCAGAAGCGTTCTCGAGACCGAGGACACCACCACCGATAACGACGGCGCGCTTGGCTGTCTTGCAAGCCTCAGCGAGAGCATCGACATCGGCGGATGTGCGGATAACGATGACGCCGGAGAGTCCCTCGTGACCGATTGGTGGGACGAATGGGCGGGAACCTGTGGCAAGGATGAGCTTGTCGTATGGGAGTTCCTTGTTGTTGCAGAGCTTGATCTTCTTGGCATCGGACTTGATCTCTGTGACGGATGTGTCGAGCATGATTTCGACATTGTTTTCCTTGTACCAGTCAGCATTCTTGAGGAAGTACTTCTCGTCTGGGATTTCCTCGTTGAGCTTGTCAACGATGATAGGCCTGTAGTACGGCATCACCTTTTCTCGAGTAATCATCGTGATCTTGGCTGTAGCATTGCGAGCGCGGATGGCCTCGATGGCAGAGACGGCAGCAGCACCAGAGCCAACAACGACGATGTTGAGGGCCTCTGTGGACTTGTATGTGATATCCTCAGCCTGGTAGAGCTCGAAGAGATCCTGGCCGACACCGCATGCTGGGCATTGGAGTGGTGGTGTGACACCGGCGTAGATTTCACCGCAGATGACGCAGCGCCAGAGAACGACAGCGCCGGATGGGTTGAGCTGGGACCAGTCCTTGGCACCAACGACCTTGCCTGGAACCATGCGCTCTGGGACCTTGCCTGTGAGGAGGGCTTCACCAAATGTCTGGCCGAACTCGTTGACCTTCTCGTGTTCCTTCTTGGACATGCGGAACTTGATCTTGCAGCCATCGATGACCTTGCAGCGAATCTGATCGAAACGAGCGATGATGTTGTCAACACCTTCGCCGGACCAGCCGTATGAGCCGAAAGCGGAGACGACCTTGCCGCCATGGACGATTGGGTTCATGGAGAGGGCAACATCCCAAACTGGTGGGACAGCATCACCGTTGATTGTGTTTGTGCCGAGAAGAACACCATCAGCTGTAGCGATAGCATTCATGATGTCTCCCTTCATGCCGCCATAGTTCTGGATGTTGACGTTGTACATCTTGACCTGGCAGTCTGGGACGCGGGCGAGGATGCCAGCCTTGATTTCCTCAGCCATTTCTGTTGTGTAGCCGTAGGCGGAGGCGTAAACCATGACGACTTCCTTGCCGTTGTGTGCTGGGAGTGGAGCAGACCATTTGCGGTATGTGTCGATTGTCTCCTTGATGCGAGCATCGAGGACTGGGCCGTGGCCGAGACCGATGAGCTTGATATCAAGATTCATGATCTTGTCTGTGCCCTTGATGACGTACTCCTTGAATGGGCCGAAGATAGCTGTGTAGTAGTAAAGAAGAGCATCCTGGTAGCCGTCTTCCTCCTCTGGTGGGAGCTGGGACATGAGGATGGACTTCTTTGGAGAGTAGTGAGCGCCGAAGGAGTCGCATGTGAAGAGGGTCTTCTCCTCTGGAACCCATGTGTACATGGAGTCTGGCCAGTGGAGGAATGGGCAGGAGATGAATTCGAAGGACTTTCCGCCGAACTTGAGGACCTTGAGGTCTTCAGCAGAATGACCCTTGAATGGGATGTTGACGATATCTTCAAGATATGTGAGGGCTGTCTTAGAGCCAACAACTGTGAGACCTGGGATGAGTTCGATCATCTTCTTGATAGAGCCGGAGTGATCTGGCTCTGTGTGATTTGTGATGAGGTACTTGATGTTCTGGATGTCGCCGATGACGGACTTGACCTTATCAATGTACTCATCGAAGAATGTCTCTTTAACTGTTTCGACGAGAACTGCGCCTTCTGGGGTCTTCATCAAGTAAGCGTTGTAGGTTGTACCATACTTAGTCTCCATGACGATATCGAAAACGGCAAGGTTGGAATCGAGGACACCAAGCCAGTAGATATCTTCAGTAAGCTGCTGGATTTTGAGCATGTTAGTAAAAGTGAAGTGAATACAGCGTTCCGAGAAATATCGATATTCTCTCAAAAAGTGAGATGTTTGAATGAAGTCATAGAAAAATATTCATTGTTTGAGAGAAATGAAGATTGCAATCGTTTTCGAAACCTATCAAAAATGTTTGATTGACTTTTAGTCATTGATAAAAATTATGAAATATTTTAAGTTGGTCGCGTAAAAAAATATCATAAAAGTGTGGTCATAATCATTTTCAGTTTTAGTTGTATCATCACACTTGACTATTATTTATAAGACTACATTTGGTTTTTATTTCGCATTATGTTTTTAATGAAAATATTTGACATTCCTTGATCAAACATGTTGTAGACTCATTGGTGATTATATGGGAAAACGATAAATAAACAGATTTGAAAAACTATCGATTTTGTGTCAATTTTGTCAACTTTCATTGAAAACGACCATTTCGCAAATAATGGTTAAAATCAGAAATAGAACAAAATGAAGGATAATATTACGAGACAATTATCAATCCTTTGAATTTTGATAATATTTCTGATTTTGATTTTGTTTAAATAAAGGAGATAAAATTATTTTTATTTTCAATGATATCCTATTTTTTATTTGAAAATCTAAAAGTGACATTATTTTGACGCGTATTAAAAGTGTTCCTTTAAACGCTGTTATTAGAGTTCGAGTGGTGTTATTAGTATATAAATAAGCTGTTTAGAAAGCCCATCGCTTTAAAATATCAAAAATCCCTAATATATTTTATATTTTGTCAAAAATCAATGCATTTTGTAGGTCTAAGACGATTTGAATCGATTAACTTATTAAAGTTTAAGACTCCTACAGAATTAAAAAGAAAATTAGCCTATAATTAGATTCGAATTAATTAATATCTCCGAAATTTAAAGCGAAGAGACATCAAACTATTAACAGTATCTTGTTATCCACAAAACACCCAATAAAAATCAAAATTTAACCTTCAAGAATTATTCAAGTGTTGTAGAGCCTATTATCAGCGACCAATACTACCAATTTCGCTCCACCCAAGGCTGATGATTATACCCCGTGATTCCCTTATCTAAGCGATTCAAAAGGTTTTTTAATCGTTTTCTCCTTTTGAGTACATATTGTTAATTCGCCAACAGCGATTGAAATACTTATTGAGCTCCCCGCATAGATGTTGTTTTCGTAGTAGGAAATACATACATCACTTGACCAAAATACCCAATTCCTTGTGGTTGAGAACCAGCCAGCAAGACCTTTATAAAATGCTTTACTTTTGTCTAATGTTAATAAATTATATATAAAAATAAAAGGTTTTCGATCCACATTTTTATGATAAATTTATGAATTTTATCTTAGAGATCAACAACTACGAATTTCATTATTATGCTAGAAATGCTATTAAACAATGAAATACTTGGACACCCTCTATCTTTTGGAGAATTTTCCATTCGCGTGGTTGAATTGATCGTAACCTATCTATGTATTTCCATGAAGAAATAAGATATATATGAGTGTGCCTGGCAAATAGATCGATATAATATGGAAAATTTTATTCGATACAAATATTAAGACTTAGAAATGGATCTTATAAAATTTTCTTCAATACAAACTGCATAGTAGATCAATTGCATGAGATTTCGCTCAGTTTTCATATAATGATTTACTTGGATGAAAAATTTCATTTACCCTCTTACCTATGCATTTAATTGTGGCAATATCAGTAAGTAATAGTTACAGTTGTTCTCTTTTATGATATAAAGCTCATCAAAGCTTTATAATCATGAAAACTTCGATTAATAGTAGAAGAAGATCGTGTGAGCATGGGTGTTCTCCATCATCGAAGGAATCCTTAAACCAAGATCAGCACAACAATTAATGCAAGTTCCTGCTCAGTTTGCTATTCCACGTGGAAAATTTTGTCTAATTTAGTTTTGACACTCTGTGAAGAAGTTACAGCTAATTCCTTTGTTCTAATGTTGATCTGATAAGTGTTGCCTGTGGTTGCAGATGTTCTCTGTCTGAATACTCATGAAGATGAGTTATGAAATTTCTCATTAAAGCAATATACGCTCCCATTCATTCCTTGGCGAGAATTGATTCTTTATTGTCAGAAAATGCGTGAAAGAATATTATGAATATAAATGAAATTGATTTGATAATAATTTTATCGGTATATATGATAATAGAATCAATATATGTAATAAGTTTGATGTGTGCATTATACTAGATAATGCACATTGAATATCTTTATATTTTATTAAATCTCAGAATGAAAAATTGTTGTCTATCTGACTTGAAAACATAATTGGTATTTTATATAGTTCGTATTGTTTCGATATTTAAGTGAAATATTCAGTAATATCGTGAAACTTGTTGAAATTTGATTTCTATTTTCTTATTCGTGAAGCATTATGAAGATTTTGTAAGAGGGAAGGGAGAAATTAACTGAAGGAAATGAAATGAATGTATATTTTTGAATCAAATGGTTATACTGATAGGATAAAATTGGTGCAAATGATATATTTTGACATATAAAATAATTACGTGACAAATAATATATTAAAAATGTCTACAGCACTAAGTAATTTAGAAAGTCAAGAAGCAGCCTTGATAAATCAGATTGCTGCAATTGAGAAACAGTTATCTAAAGCTGTAGAAATAAATAATCAGCTCGAGGCTTCCGCTCTTCTTCAGACTTATATGTATTACAAACAAGAGAGACCAAAGAAGCTACAGTCTGTTCTTCAGGAAATGGAGAAAATTTTGTATAAAAATGAGGAAGAATTAGCTGTCGAAACCCAACAGTTAAATGAACAATCTCAAAATTTAGAAAGCGAGGCTCAGGAAATTTTTTCAGAATGCGAAGATAAAAGGCAGCAACTTGCTTTAATACTGAAGCAGATCAGCACAATGCGTGAATTTCCAAAATCAGCGGAAAATATTCCTCCATCTTTTGATAAAATGTGCTCTCAGCAAGTTGAACAGTTAGCGAGGCAGTTTGCATCAATGGTTGATGATGTTGACCAGCAAGATCTTGTAATGCTTTTGGCAAGAGGTAAATCAGATTTTGATATCGATCAAATCATCGAAAAAGCAAGAACACTTGGACAAATCCGCTATCAGGTTAAATGCATGACGCTCGTTATACAAGTTTTGGAAAAAGCAAATGAAACTCTACGAAAAATGGATTATGAAAACTTTCCAAATATTGCAAACGGTTCTCATGAACTTTCTCAAGTATTGGATAGAATTTCCAACGAATTGTCAAGCATTACACAAGATGAAGAAGCACAGCCCGAATTACCAAATGTTGATGCAAAGATGGAGCAAATTTCTTCATTGCAAAACGAGCTTCATGTCCTAAGACAGAGATTACAGAATTCCCTTTCTTCAGATGCAACTTTCCCAATGCCACCAGAAATTTCGAACTCAGAAATGGAAAAAGAGGCCATGAAAGAATGCATAAATGCCCTCAAGCAATCAACACAGTCGTTTATTGAGTATTTGAACAAAATCGATAGCGAAAATATTGTTGACTCAAGAATTGCAACGGAAGAAGAAGTCCGTAACATACTTAAGAGATACGAAGAGTTGAAACAACTTAACGTGAATTGATTTTTATAATATATAATTTTGTATGTTTTTTTATACGAATAAAATAGAATTTATAGATTAATTTTGTCATATTTCGTTTGAAAGCTTACAAAAAAACCATTGACATGTGGTTATGAAATTTTTTTCGATACAAAATCATTAAATCAACATTGCAGCTAACCTTCAATTCGTTATTCTAGAAGATTTATTATGTTAAATTTCAACAAAATCAATTTTTAAAAAATATTAAATTTGATAAAAATAAAGTGATTAGTTAATAATATAAATTAAAAGATTCTATTTATTTGCCTCTTCGGCAGCAGCTTCGGAAACTGTTCTGATCTTGATTTCTCTCTTCGGGATTCCTGCCTCTTCCTTTGCTTCTTCCATGGCCTTCTCTATATTCCTATTTGCTTTCTTCCTGTTTTTATCCTTATCTTTCTTCTTTAAGAAGTATTCACCGGTTTCGATCTCTTTATCGATCTGTGTATCTTGTGGGTAGTCAGGGAGTCCTCTATTTCTCTCATTATGGACTACCTTTTGCTTCTTTGTGTGCTTCGTTGCCTTCTGGATCTTTGGAAGGTATTTATCCCAATCTTCATGGGCCATTGCTGGATTTTTCATAAGATCTCGCTTGATCATCAATCTCTTGATGTGATAAACAGGGTGAATGTTGTTCATGCAGTCAACAACGACTTTTGATGCATCATTGATACCTTGAATTCCGCCAATGATTGCAACTGTGTGTCCTTGAACTAAAATGTAGCACTGTGTAAGTAGTTCAAGAGCTTTAAGTGTGCTGCCACCTGGACCGAGCAGTCTTTGGCGACGTTTGTTGAATCTTTCTTGATTACGAATATGCTTACCAATAATGATGATATTTGAGTCTACACCATCATCGAAGACCTTGAAAGCGTGCTCAATTGGAACAGAACGAGCAACTAATTTCATTGCATCGCGAGCATTGAGAATTGCGCATGGATCCCATGTTTTGTCTGTAGTTTTGAGTGTGATAGAGCCACCTTTGTAGTCAACATCGACATTGATGCCGAATCCATCCATTTTTTCTTGAATCTTTTTCCAATTGTCTGTCAAATAGCGCTCACGATAGTGTGGGAATAATACTTTAAATGAAGACTCCTCCTGGAGCTTGTATTTCATGTCACCTTTCTGGAATGGACGTGACCAGTCGATTTCTTCACTCATGAATATTGTTTGTGTTTTTCTATGGTTCTTGAAATTTTGCTCTCAACTTTACAAAGCAGAAATTAATTTTACATGGCATTTTACTTTCAATTTGATATTTTACAAATCAAAAATAAAAATTACGTGTCAAATATGAACTAAAATGAAGCATATATGTTTGTAACTTTCTCACAAATGCCAATAGACTTGATGTCGCATGTAACAACAAAGATCTGGATCTCTCAGTACGGAAGGAACGAAATATGCTTATTCTGTAAGATTACTTGAGGTTGATTCAGCCGAAGAAAAGCTGGCTTATTCTAAAATAACGTCTAGAGGACGATAAACGACACAGTATCTACAACCATGTAGTGGACATTCCACATCCTACCAGAAATGATACTTATACCAAGATCTTCGAAATTTGGTATAACACTCGATGCTTGCAGATCAATTAACTATTTCACACAGTTGACATTTGATTCAGAAAAAGCCGTTGCAGGTATTAATTAGATCGAAAATGATTTAGAATTATATCCATCAACAGTCATGGTTTTATTTACTGTATTTGCTGGATATTGGATGAACACAGAAGCAGATTCGGGACTGCCAGACATTTTTTGAATCTGAGACATTCGAAAAAAGCGTTTTTTTGTATTTTGAATGTGTTATGGATTTTTAGTGCTATTATTAATGATTTAAACTGCAAATCAGTCTTATATATAAACAATAGCTTGATTTAACAAATCTTTGTGAAGTATTGTGTAAATTGCATTTTTATGGTTATTGTTATATATAGATAGGAGTTGTGATTCATAATACAATGAAGTTAAGCAAGATTCAACATTTTGCATGAAAATCGGTAAGCTTTAAACACTCAGACAACTGGTCCTGGTCGAGGACTTCGATGAGTGTGTCGATTTTGATCATGTATGGGATAGACTGGGCACTGCCAACTGGGTCAAACTCCATTAAACGGATTTTGAAAAAATAAAAAAATGTTGGAAAAAAATTTTCGCTTTCTCATTTCTCGTTTTAGCGGCTAAAATTGTTGAATTTATATTGACATATTACTATACAGCTATATGAGACCTACAAAACCATTAAAACATATTATTTTCTTTTCTTGTGTGTTATCTTAGTGGCTGGTGAGTGTTAGATTATGGTGGCACTGAGAAAAACACTTATATTTGATATAACCTTAATTTTTGATGCTAAAATCTTAGTAAAAGTGACAGATTTAGGTCGATGGAAACACATTCTAAAAAAGCCTGGGAATGGTGGAATAAATTCGGACACAATCCGATCTGCCTAGCTCCTATGGCCGAAATAAGCGACCTGTCGTGGAGAATACTTATGAGAAACCACGGCGTGAACGTTTGTTGGACAGGAATGCTAAATGCCCATCAATGGTCACAAGGAGGTGGTTACCAGAACAAGTTCTTCAATACCTGCAAAGAAGACCATCCATTAATAGCCCAAATCGCAGGATCAAATGCTGACCAAGATTTAATTGTCGCTGCAGCCAAAGATTTAGCGAAATATGCCGATGGCATCGATGTTAACTTGGGCTGTACTCAGAAAATCGCAAGTCGTAGTGAATATGGATATTTCTCAGTTGATACTTGCCAAAAACGCGAGAAAACACTAGAATTATTCAAGAGATTACATAAGGAAGTTAACTGCCCTATTTGTGCCAAGATAAGAATTTTCATTGATGATAATGGCGAAGCTAGCGAAAAAATTACGATTGATTTCGCTAAAAAACTTGAAGAAGCTGGTGTTTCACTCATTCAAGTCCATGGAAGAGCTGAGCACAGAAACAAACAAGCAGATGTTTATAATGAAATTATTAAGCATATTGTTCAAGCTGTTAACATCCCAATCGTTGCTAACGGTGGAATACATACTGTTGAAGAAGCCCGTCAATTCATGGAAGAAACAGGAGCTGCAGGCGTTTCTGTGGCTCAAGCACTTCTCAAAGATCCAACATGCTTTGATCCAAAGGGAAAGCTTTCAAGGAAAGAATACGCTCTTGAGTACTTGAACTTAAGTAAGGAGAAGGGCGTCAGACTCTTTGGTCCTAAAAAACATATTTTCATTTTCTACGAAAATGAAATGAGAGAAGACAAATCAATTGCAAAACAGATCGAACAGTGCACATCCGTTGATATGCTGATTGATTTTGTCAATGCTCATCCTTGAAAATATTTCTTTCATTGCCAATTCTCTTCAAATTTAACTATACCAACTTTCTACAATACAATTTTCTCAACAAGTAATTTGTTTGTTCAATTATTATCATTCCAAAAAAATTATTTATTGTCAATAACAAAAATATATGTATTTCTATAACAGAAAATCCGACAATATACCAACTGTTCTATTTAAAGTTTTCAATTCTAAATATGATTAAAAATTCTAAATTACAGCCATTTTCTAGTACAAACTTTTAGTATTTTTGCATATAAAGTTATTCTATAGCATTCTGCCGCAATCCATGAATAATTTAATATAAAAAAACATAATATTTAACTAACATACAAAGAAGAAGTGAGAATTAAGTTAATATACAAGAGATTATTCAGGTATATCAATATCTATTTGAAATTCCGAACTTTTTTCTGGACTGATCTCTGTAACAGATTGACCGCTCTGAATGTTTGTAATAGAATCAAACTCTGTAGTTCCTTTGGTCCATATATCGAAGAACTTATTAGAAACAAAAATAGGAACAAGAGAACCAACTAAAACAGTTGGAATTATGTATAACAGTGCTGGTTGACCAGAATTCATTATTCTGCATACAATGTTGGCTAAAATGATGCCAACTACATATCCAATTGTGCCGAATTTAAACGAAGAAGTTTTTGCGCAATAATCATATCTAATAAAGAAGTTCAAAATTATGCCTGGTAACACGATATCTCCAAGCCCGAGCATCCTCTTGCTATCTGATGTAGCAGAAGAGATCAAAATTGGTAAATTTGATGCAGATTTTGCGGTTTCAACCATTACACTCTTTTTGAAGAATTTGTGTGAAAAGAAAACCCAATACACATCGTGTAGTAAAAAGCAAATACTGAATAAAAGAATTATTTGAAGACTAGTGATTTTGATTCTTGTGATAGCGAAAATAGCCATTGATAATGCAACTGTATTTGTAGCAATACTGTTTCCTGTATAAACCCAATTGATTGTGTTAATTGAAGTTAAAACGACGCAAATTATAGGTGTTAGTTGTGATTTGTAGACGTAATTTACTAGATCCCAGAGAATGGTATAAAATGCAAAGAAACTCAATATAATATATAAACATTTCAGAATCAGTAAAACATATTGTTTGAAGTAGAATATCAAAAGAAGGGCGACTGATGATAGAATGAGCATTATAAATGTTTGATTTGCTGTAATTTCTTGTTGGTCTTCTTTATCTGATGGAGATATATGACTATTGAACAGAGAGCCTGGGAATATGGCGCCAATAGTCATCCCACATGCATATACAACGGCTGCGCACGACTGCAGAAGGATGGAAATAAATGCTTTATCAATGAAAGAGAAAATTTCCATGAAAAAATATTCTGATATGAATTAGGAAATAATGAATTTTTCAATTTTTTACCATTTTTTGATTGTTTCATCCTCAAAAACTCAATAAATCGAAATTTTAAATAGGCGAATTATATTGGTTATACAAAATGAGCCTATATGAATATATTGTATCCTTTTTTATCAAGAATTCAAGGATTTTTTCCATCATCAAATTCATTTGATGTTTTTCTCGATATCTTCCCAACAGATTCCATTTATATTCATTATATGAATTCTATAGTAGTTGAAGAAATGATTATGTTGAAATCTAGATAAACTATAAGTGATTAAAAGAGAAATGAAAAGATTATTTTGTAATGTTCAAAATTAAGGTAAAATACAATGCGTAAAGAGATATAGACACGAAAAACATAAAATAAATTTTATAAACAAAAAAATTTTTAAAAGAGGGGCAGACACCAAATTATATTCGTTATTATTAAAAATCCGTCACTTTTTAATATATTAGTTTATTTGGATCTGGTTTTATGAATAATAACTAAAAATACATTTTTACATTATGTCACTTTTCACTTTACAAACGTTTCTAAACGTAAACGTGTCAGTTTTTCCTTTACAAACGAGATTAGCACTTTTTAGAAAATCATTATAATAAATTTATAAAAAATGACTGAAGAAGACATTCGCACGAGGATTCAAGCGGGTGAACTCATCCCAATGTCATTATCTATCACTCCACTTCAACAGGTTCTGGAGGATATCTTAGACTTGATAGGCAAACACGAGAAAAGCATCAATTCTATCTTAGAAACGCTTCCTTCTAAAACCGACAAGGCCGAACTAGACTCATTACGCGAAACTGTCGACAATAACAAGGCAGATGCTGATGCAAAGATCGATGACTTACAAAAACTTATTAATGATAAGAGCACAGAGCTTCAAAAACAGATCGAGGATGCTAATGCACGCACAGAGGCATCATTGAAGGACGCAAATGACCGTATTGACGGTACAGAAGCCCAATTATCAAAATTAAGTCAAGATCTCAAGGAATTAGAAGACAAAATTAACGCAGACTTGGAGAAAATCGGAGGTAAAGTTGAAAAATTAGATGAAACCGCTCAAGATCACGAAAAACGTATTACAGATTTAGAAAATCGCACAGTTCCAGGATCTTCTCCAGGTTCTTCCAATCAATCTAACGTTACTAACAATGATGCTCCTGCTGGATCACAAAATTCAAATTCAAATAACGATAATCAAAACTTTTCTACAAACAATGGCCCAATCAACTCTGGATCAAGTGGATTCGATCCAAATATGTTAAACGAGTTGAAGCAAATGATTAATAACAATTCCGATAAGATTAAAGATAATACAGAAAGAATCCGCGCATTAGAGAATGCTCAGTTCAACATTCCAGGTGCTACATCAGGAGCTTCTTCATCTGCACAAGATTCTCAGGCTTCTGATGCAGCCGGTTCTGGTGCATCAGCATCTGCTTCTTCTTCCAATGCAGCGACTACATCTGATGGCAATTTGGCCAATGCAGTTGGTTTACTTGGCAGAAGATTGAACTCAGCAGAAGGATCTCTTTCCAATCTCGAGAAACAACTCAAAGTTTTGCAAGATAGGCTCAAGAATGTAAATGGAGCTGGACATTCCGGCTCTGGCTCAGGTGCAGGATACAATGGATCTGCTGCAGGCCATAATGCTTCAAATGCAGGCCACGGGGCAACAATACAACATATGGGACCAGGATCTGGCGCAGGCGCAACTTCACGCGACTACGCCGGAAACATGCATGGATCTGGCGATAATGGATATGCAAACAACCAAAATCTCAACGGATTGAATTCCAACGCATCAAATCTCAACGGTTCCAATCAGAATCAGTCTGGTTCCAACAATAATCTTCATGGTGGAAACCAGAATCTCAGTGGCGCAAATCAAAATGCTGCATCAAATCAGAATCAATCTGGATTTAACCAGAATCTTTCAGGATCCAATGGAAATGCATCCGGTTCCAACCAAAACCTCTCAGGATCCAATGCAAACGGAAATCAAAACAATCAAGTCGGAGACCATATTGACGGCTCTAATCAGCAGTCCAATGCTCAAGGATCTAACGGAAGCTCATCAGGCAACAATGGAGAAGACTTTGCACCACGTCCACCATCATCATCCTCCAAATCATCACCACGCACGTCAAATCTCCAGCCGCTTCCAGACCTAGCGTCGCCAGATCAGTCTGAAGCCCTCTCGCAGCTCAGGCAGCGTCTTGCACAGCTCGAGCAGCAGCTCACTGACAACGCGAACAACATGAACGAGGAGATGAAGAAGCTGACGAGAGATCTCAACGACAGACCGGACAGGGCACTTATCGAGCGCCTGTTCGAGAAGTTCAAGTCCAGCCTCGGCAACGTTGTGCAGATGGTGCAGGCTAAGGAGGGCAACGACAGACAGCTCGCTTCGATGGATGACATCAAGCGCCTCGAGACTCTTATAAAGAACATAACACAGGAGTTCGACGAGGCCGCAGCCGCAAGAAAGTGCACGAAGTGCCTCAGCTGCGGTATGGGATACAGGACAACAGCCGGATCAATTCAGGACTCCGAGACTGCAGCAATTCTCGGAGCAGCACCTGTTTCTCATGTCACGCAGATGCCAGGAAAGCCTGCTTTCGTCTACGGCACAGACAATGAGCTTTACTACTCGATGAACGGAACAGGAAAACCATTCGTCTCACCAAGGAGAGAAGTTACATCGAGTAAGTAATTTTCTGTTTATTATTGATTTCGCAAACATTTTTTTATATAAACATCTTATTCTTATTTTTTATGTCTAATTTTAATTTTTAAAAACTCGTCATATCCTGCTTTCAACTAGTTTTAATGTTCGAACTGATTCAGTGCATTGGTTGAAAATGGGAGCTGGAACAACGATTTTTCAGAAAATAATGATCAAATTGCTTCTTTTTTTTGTTTCAGGTTCAATGTTTACCGTATCAAAAGAGTTATTGATCATTGATGAATCAGACAAGACTTTTTGTTTCAAATCGATAATTTTCTTCTAAGTTATCCCAAAATATGTTATTACCCTCGAAAACGACGATGATGAATTATAGTATCCATTTTTTTTATTTTGTTTCGAATAACCTATAATGCAAATGATTAAGTAGACTTGAGCGTTGTGAAATATTGTTGTTTGACAAAATCACTAAATCAAATAAACTTTACATTAAAATTTAAAAGTCTGGGTTAAGAGTTGCTGCGAATTGTCCAAGCGCAGCAACAACAGTGTCTAGTTGCAATATTTTCATTCTCATTACCTTGTCAAGCACTTCATGCAAGTTCGGAAATCTCCATTTGGTTCTTCCAATTGTTCTGATGTCAGTTGGCTCAGTGTGTATCTCTCCAGACATCGCCAATGCATTTGCGATCTTAGAAACTTTGCTGAACGATATCAATGCGACAGCGCATAATCTTCTGAATGGATACTGCAGCTCTTCGTCCATAGAATTAGTCGCAACAGTCATTACAACGAAAGGTTTCGGCGCGTAGTTATATCTGATTGCCCAGATTGTCAACAACTGCAGTGCTGCAGCAGCGAGGTACTCGTTGCGGCTGCGAGCGTCGTTGTTGATCATAGACAAAACTTCAGGAAGAACATTCTCCGGTGATGCGTGAGATAATATGTAATACCTCAGGAATACGAAGCCCTCCTTGGATAGCTCAGAGCCTTCTTCATTTGTGAAAGGTGGTGGGCGGGTGAGCTGCTGGCAGACATTAGTAACAACTGTTTTTTCGACATCGAGGAAGTTTTGTTTCGGTTGTGCCGCGAGCCACTCAACGTGCTCGAGTTTCTCCGGTGCCTCTGAGTGAGCGAAGAAGCGGAGCACGACAGGCTTGTTCCAAAAGGCTGGATATAGGAGTGTTGATGATTTGACGTCATAATGAGTGACTGGATTCTTTCCGAGGAACCAGTCAGCGAATTCTTCCTCCGGGATGTTCTGCTGCATTTCGGCTGATGAGAGCATCATGCCAATAGCGCAATGGGCTGTAAGTTCGCGAAGTGAAGGGCGAATTTCGGGAATCAAGTTTTGCATTAATGTGTTATTTAAGCAGAAAATGCGGAGAAGGAGTTCACCTGCACGCCTGCTCTTCTGTATTGATGTTGCTTCGCGGAGAATGACAATAGAGTGTGGTGGATTAGAAATGTATTCAGCAAAACGGTTTGGATCGTGGAGGAACAACATCAAAAGGATGTCGAGCGCTTTTGTCTTTGGATACTTGCAAAATGGAAACAGGATTTTAAGAACATTTGGCTGATCAAAGAAAAAGCTGACACTCTGCTGATGATACATCAAAGCCTGATTGATAAGTTCGATAATTGGTGTGTATAGGACAGACGTAGTCCTCTGATCGCCCAACGAAGCAAGCATCGTAGGAGTGAGGTTAACTAAAATATATTCCGGAAGCTCTTTCACGTATTGGAGTAATTCCGTGTAAGAATCGGCAAGATTTTCGTTAGGATTCTTAGTGATAAAACGAAGAATTTCGTTCACGCGAATTTGGATTTTCTCAGAATCCATTTTTTATATATACGAAATTTACAAAACTTTATATAAAAGTGACAAATCTTTTTTTTTGATCAAGTTTGATAAAATTTTGACAAAAAATAACATTATTTGACATGTAAATCATACAAATTTCTACTAAATATGACAATCCGTCATGTAAAACTTTTTTTCCCCTTTTGATCAAGTTTCGTAAAATTTTGACAAACCGACAATATCTGACATGTAAATCACAAGCGTTTCTATTAAATATGACATGTCAATCATAATGATTGTGAACTTCTTCAGGGTGTGCATCCATTTGGAACTAAATCTCGAAATTCCTGTTTTCGCTAGTTATTAAAATGACATACACTTTTTATTCTATAACTATAAATCATTCTTTGTTCTCTCTCTTTATATCGAATTTTATAAATTTTTGACAAAAACCAATATGATTTGACATGTAAATCATACAAATTTAAATAAAAATGACAGTGCGACATGTAAAACTATTTGCATAGCTACTAGTTCTTTAAGATTTCGCACACATTTGACTTGATTCTCATATCAAGATAATCTATTTTCTTAATTGATGATTTCTCATTATTGATTTTGATCTTTTCATAATATTTTTATTTCAAGTTTTTATGGACATTTCTCGTTCATTGGTACAAAGTTTCACGCATAAGAATTTAATTCATGATTTTCTTTCTTCTTTTTCGTCAATTTATCATGAAATATATATCACTACGTATTTTGCAGGAGATGAATGAACACAATAATAGTTTGCATGAACATTATGTCTAACTTAACTATTTTCGGAAGAAAAATGAAACTTTTATCAACTTATTAAAATTAGAAAACCGAGTATCTCAAAACAAGTCCCAAATCATTAGTTTTTACTGATGTTAAACAAATATCGCGTTTCTACGAGTTGAAATATAATTTTATTATCTTGAAATGATAACAAACAAAATGTTAAGTTGGACTATTCCTTGCTGATAGATTTCTGCTAGCTGATTTAAACTTCCGATTAATATTTCGAATTGAATTTTGTCCTTTGTCAGTAATAATTCTGGAAAATACTATTTGATGCCATGAATTTTATATT
Organism: Trichomonas gallinae; assembly: GCA_008369845.1. Taxonomy (NCBI): domain Eukaryota; phylum Parabasalia; order Trichomonadida; family Trichomonadidae; genus Trichomonas; species Trichomonas gallinae. The sequence continues at coordinate 37,755 of MRSU01005896.1, forward strand.
CTACAAGCGTATGAGCCATGAAAATGGATGAAATTAATGCTCATGATTAACTATGGTTGATAAATTGTCAATCTGTCATCGTTTCTGTGCTATGTGCAAAGTCCAGCATTGATGTGAATTTTGCGTGAATCGTTGCCGTCAGCTGTAGACAATTTCCTTCACAAAATCTGGTCATATGAATAAAAGCGGGAACTGGGACGGTACATACCATATTAGCAGAAAATCGCTTCATTTTTCCCGGATCTTGTTAGAGATAAATGTTGCCAAAACGAAGCACAAAAAACCACGAACTTTCTTCTATATTTTTGTGTTCTTTGGAGCACATTTCTGCATTTACAATTGCTCAAGCTACCAGATGTATACATTTTTTGAATTTCTTATTAGCATTTCTGACAGAAATGCAACTTTTTTATGGATAAACCATCTTTTCTCGATAGTATATCTGGAAATGCTGTAGTTTCGAAGACCATCATTGATAAAAGGATAAGCCACTTTTTTGGAACTTTTGACATTATAAAGTGTGGCATATCATTTATAAAATCCCAATATGCTAAAAATTGACAAATTTGAAACAAAATTAGTCACTATTGTTATTGCAACATGATATTTACGATAAGAATACAAAATTATTTTTATGTGTGTCAAAATTTTTTTATATTTCATATTAAGTTGTTTAACGGCCGAAGAGCCACCGAAAACATAAAAAGAGACAAAAAAGTCATTAAAAATTTTTGTAAACCGTCAAGGGTTGTTCTCAAAAATTGACTGACTGAAATTTGGCAGAAACATCATAACGATATATATGGAATCAGCTGATTCGAAGAATGCAAAGTCCCGCCAAAAGCCGGTCCGCAAGGCTAGGTTCATTTATGCTCCCTGGCAGTACATGCCGAATATGATGCTCCCGGAACGCCCAATTATGATTCAAGAACAACCAGTTACGCTCAAACCACAGAATAAACCTAAAGTCGTTGATACGGCAAATATGAAGCATAGTATATCAGAACCAAACTTGATGCTTAACTTCGATTTGCCTAAAATTGAAAAAGTCGATACTACTCAAAGGACTAATCCGCCTGGAAACTTCGACATCATTTCACGTGGTAATTTACCATCTATTTCTTTCGTTCATGGCAACGTTATCGTAGAACCAGCTCCACCGCACTCCGATATTGCTGCTGCATTTAACTAATAGAGTTAGTTATATATATGGCTTAGATTCAAGCCCATACATTTGTATTCTTAAATCTTTATGTATACAGAATTTCATAAATCATAATTTTTTTTCCTGTAATCAAATGGAAACAACTTGATAAGTGTGTTGAGATAGCGGCGTTCTTTTAATATTCAATGAGAAAATATAGGTTTTGCGATAAAATAAAAAATAACAATACATTTTAAAAACAAAGAAATCTATAATCTGGCGAAGTGCCTGTTGAGCACATCAACAGGCAGCGCTAATACCGGGTCAATCTTTGGCAGATTGAAGCATCCAAACAGAGATAACCCTGCACAACCGAAAAATGTGTGATATGGATCTGCATGATTACCGGGACGATCTGCAATTCCGCCCTTTTCCGGATCTTGGGCGGTTAATATGAAATCTCTCAGTCTTTCGACATCAACTTTTTCATATTCATTCATAATAGCAATTGATGCACCTGCCCACCAGGAATAGCATACATCGGAGTCCTTTTCCGGTCTGCCATTGAATCCACCGTCAAGCGTTTGTCGTTCAGATAAAAACAAGCGAAGTTTGATATTATCTGCTCTTTCAAGCGCGTTGGCAATTTTTAGTGCAGCAAGTGCAGTATATGTCTGACCACAATGTGATTCGCTGTGTGGAAAACATCCAAAGCCGCCATCCCAATTTTGGCATTTCAATAGCCATTCTACAGCCAAATTAACGTCAATGACATCAAGCCTGTTTAGTAATTTAAGGATTGCAAATGCGCAAAATGTAAATTTAGTATCTACTTCTCCATCCCATTGACCGTTCGAGAAAGAACCATCTTTGTTCTGTAATTTAGCGACCCATTTAACTATTGGCTCAGGATCTATTAAATCGAAACGGTTATATAGTATTAATGTTTGAATTACTGATAAAGTATTATGAATATTTGATCCTAATCCAATGTTTCCGGCAAAAACGCCATCCTTCGTTTTGCATTTCATGAGGAAATCAATTGCTTCGTCTTTATCTAATTGATCTAATGATCCCATTAAATACAAAGCACTCGAAGCCCAATAATAATTATTGGAACGCATTGATACTGTCATCCAGTATGCTAACGATTCTTTATCTTTTATCAATTCCAATATAAATTTTGTATTCTTTTCCTTATCGAAAGTAGACATACAAATATAATGACTTTTAACCTAATGAATTCCTATGCATTAAGCCAAAGAACATGATTTGAAAGGAGTTTAGTCTTATAAAGCCAAATATATTTGCCTTAATTTTTATTTGCTTTAATTTCTGATTTTTAATATGAAATGAATTATATAGGACTATTTCAATAAATATACACAATCATATGATTCAATCTCGAATATAAATTTAATTTTTCAAATCTTTAATCATCCATTTTAAAAATTAAAGCTCTACATAAACCTATTACAAATATATAAAGATTTTTGATTATTAAATTATATTCATTATTTTCAATAAAATTATTAATGGAACCGGCAAATTCCATTGATCAAATACAATGGCTCTGAAATAGTTATAATATATTTAAGTGCAACTAATGACAGAATAATAATTTCAAAATTTCAACAGCAAATCTTAATGCAACAGCCAATTCTGCATATGAAAAATGGCAATATGAGACTAAATTTTGTTATACGTGTTTCCGAAATGATCCATATTAAAAGAATTCGAAAAAAATTATTAAAAAAATGACAATCACATTTTTTTGGCCAAAACGTGTTTTTCTGGCTATTTAAGGCCACAAGAGGCCCAAAAATGCAAAAAATGAGATTAGCTGCAGGTTGTCAAAAATGAGCGGTTTTGGCCACTTTATACAAATGTCTGCTGATAAGGTTGCTGAGACCAAAACATACATCGATACATCAAAGGTTCGTGAAGTTCTCCAGGAGGGCCTCAACATGGCACTCGAAACTAAGCCAGAAGACTTAGCCGGCTACCTCTCGAAATTACTTGAAAATCGCGCTCTTCCACCAACAATCCATCACCTCGTTGGCCGTGAAGTCCTCGACTCCCGCGGCAATCCAACAGTCGAAGTTGATGTCTACGCAAACTTGTGCGGCAGAGTTATTCTTGCCGGCCGCTCCTCTGCTCCATCCGGCGCCTCCACAGGCTCTAACGAGGCCGTTGAGCTCCGTGATAAGGATCCAAAGCGCTACAACGGCAAGGGTACATTAAAGGCTGCTAAGAACGTCACCGAAATCATCTCACCAGCTCTAAAGGATCTCCCATTAGTCGATCTTCTCGACCTCGATATGAGAGTCCGCAAACTCGACGGCACAGAACTCAAGACAAAGCTTGGTGGCAACGCTGTCACAGCTACATCATTCGCTCTCGCAGAATCTGCTGCTAAGCTCTTCGAGGAACCACTCTTCCTTTACCTCGCTCGCCAGTTCCACAAGGAAATGCCAGAGAAGTTCCACCTCCCACAGCCATTCTTCAACATCCTTAATGGTGGTAAGCACGCTGGTGGCAACCTCAAGCTCCAGGAGTTCATGGTTGCTCCATCAACAGACTATCCATTCCCAGACCAGCTCCGCATGGTCGCTGAGGTTTACCAGAAGCTCGGCGCTAAGCTCGCTAAGGAATACGGCGTTTCCGCTAAGAACCTTGGTGATGAGGGTGGCTACGCTCCACTCCTCAACTCCCCAGAGGAAACACTCACAATCATCGAATCCGCTATCAAGGATGCTGGCTACACACCAGGCAAGGACATCTTCATCGGCCTCGATGCTGCATCCTCCGAGTTCTACAATGAGGAGAAGAAGATCTACGAAGTCGAAGTCGGCGTTTTCAAGACAGGCCTCGAGATGATCGAGTACTGGAAGGCCCTCGTCGAGAAGCACCCAGCTATCATCTCCATCGAGGATGGCCTCCACGAGAAGGACTACGAGCACTGGAAGCTCCTCAACGAAGCTCTCGGTGATAAGATCCAGCTTGTTGGTGATGACCTTTACACAACAAACCCGAAGACAATCGAGAAGGGCCTCAAGGGCAAGTGGTGCAACGCCCTCCTCCTCAAGGTCAACCAGATCGGTACAATTTCCGAAGCTATGAAGTCCGCCTCCCTCATTCTCGAGGCTGACCAGAACGTAATGGTCTCACACCGCTCTGGTGAAACATGCAATTCCGTCATCGCTGACCTCGCTGTCGCCATCGGCGCTCAGTCCATCAAGACTGGCTCAACAGCTCGCGGAGAACGTATCCAAAAGTACACACGCCTCCTTCAGATCTACGAGTACCTTAAGGAACACGATATGCTCGAATAAATACAATAATTATTATTAATTTAATAAAAATCTTATAGTTTTTATGACCAGTTTTTGAACCAGCACCAACAATATCATGGAAAATGGCCTTTTTCTCAAATCTAAAATTTTTCATCAGTGAAAAATCACCTAAAATGAACCGAATAGATTGAAACATAACCAATATATTCTTGTGCTGCAAAATGCGTTTTTATCATGTGAATATTAAGATTTACTAAAAAATCGAATTCTTTTTTTTTAAATAAAAGTTCATGTGCTATGCTGTTATGCATGACATTTTTAATTGATTTTGTTTCACTTCATTTCTTGGAAGAAATTATTATTATTTTTTAGTTATATATGCAACAAGACTTCGTTTTCAAGTTGAGGAAACTTGGAACAGTAATAGAAGAACTGTATTACGTTAATGAGTCTAATGTCGAGACTACTTCAAAATTTTTAATCGAATATCTCGAAACAAGCCCAGAGTACTTACCAAATATAATTCATGCAATGTATAGAGTTTCAAAACAACGTTTTAACATAGGAATTAATCTTGCTGAAATTTTATCAAAAATTGCCAAGCAAAAATCAGAGTTTTCAGATGAAATATCAAACACCCTGTCGAAAAATTTACGCGATGAATATCTATTTTTCCTTCATTTCTGTCTAAGAAAAAATTTAGTCCGACTTGAACAGCTTAAAGTTTGTATAGAAGATTTTTTAATCGACAATAATGCATGGTATTTTAATAGTAAAATGTTTTATTACCTTGGATACTTCTTTCGAGAAAAAGAAACAGAATTTTATAAAAGGCACTCAGCGAAAGTCAAATATCATGATTCCTTTAATCACGAACTTATATGCAACATATTTAACGATCAAAACAACTACTTTCATACTGTTGTGTATGGAGATCGACCTAATGAATTTCGCTCCATCGTATTGAGTGATGATCTCGATGCATTTATCAAGTATACTAACGATAAAAATCTCCTGGAAATTTTATATACAAATTTCGAACCATTAATTGAAAATCCTTATAATTCCAGCAACGCATTGTATTTAATAACTTTTGCTAAATCCACAAAGATATTTACCCATTTACTTCTTGTGTACCCAAATGTAGTCAATTACATAGATAGGACCGCCATAGATGGCGGATGTTTGGAAATTTTGAAATATTTCGATAAATTCGATCAAGGCGCATTATATCAAGCATATTTCTCCCACCATATGGATATTGCGGAGTGGATACAAGAGAGAATCAAGCGTGATGCATCGGAAATTGAATCATTTGTTGCTTATAGTAACTATGTGTCAGTTGCGATCGAAAATAATATTAAAATTGTTTCAATTGTCAAAGCTTGCGCATTTAAGTCCGCAGAAGTCTTATTATATTCATTAAGTCGTGGAGATTTAATAACTAACAAAGTCAATATAGATTATGTGATCGAAAATGATCTATATCTCGTTTTGAAAGAGATTTTGAAGCAAACTGCTGCAACTAGAAGAATGTTAGCTGTCGCTATTATGAAAAGAGCTAGGAACTGCTATGAATTGCTCGAAAAATGCGACATAGATATTGAAAAGTTTCAAATTAAGATTGATTCCAATGCTCCTGATTTAAACATTATCGACTCCCCATTTCAACCGCTCATAGACGGTTGCAGATACGAGTATTTCTACGTTCTTGCATATAAATGTAAATTCTTCTACGCGTTTCTAAAATTGTGCTCGAAAGTTTCTGATTGGAGCGATTTTGATGGGTCTATGTTCGTGGAAGCACCAAAAAAATACAAGAGAATACTGGAAAAACATGGAGCTCCTAAAATACCTGATTATATTTATGATGATGATCCAGACTTATATACATAATAAGCAATCTAATTTCAAGTTTATGTCTACAGTATTTTGCGACGTTTACAGCTTTCTGCGCAAGCTCTATTTATGAAAATAAATTGAATGCAAAAAAATTGTAATTCAAGCAGAAATGAGTCAGAATATGGCGATAAATGCTCTTTATTTTTATGTTTGTTGATGTAAATTTATCATTTTTCTTGAATGAATTTGATATTATTTTTACTAATAAATTTTAAACAAATTCATAAAGAAAATTCATCGTTACAGATATATATAGCTAAAGTAGGCCTGAAACAAAGTCCATTTGGCTCCATTCGCTATGAAAATTTACCATTTTGTTTTTTAAATTCGACAAATATCGATAAATCATCGATAATTCAGCGAATTTATGGCGAAAACATACGTGAAATCAACACAAATTTCCAGTATTTTCATGATTCTTCCAAATTTCTAAATTGCAAAATGGAAATTGACAATAAAATTAGAAACAAACTGAATGAATCAATCAATGATAGATATTGGATGAAAATAAATGTAGAAAATCTATATCATTTCGTACAATTTGGCAGTGCTTCATCAAATGGTCGAAGAATATTCAGCCATTACCATTTTACATTTATTCACTACAACAAAAAACTACAAGATTTTTCAATTGCGCCATCAGATCCAGTAGATATCGAATCTTCATCGATTTCATTTTATTTTTCATCAGAATGGCAAGAAATCAACAAAAAACTCACCATAGATACAAAACATAGCCAATACTTTCTGAATATTATGTTCAAAGTCCATTTTAAGAAAACAATAATAATTTTCTTAATTTTAGCTGCTTTAATCATATTTGTTAGAAATATTTATGTTTTCTACATCAAGGACAACTCTAGTGAACTCAAAGATGTTCCGATGGTTGAAACTTTCGGTTTTAGCTTCGATAATTTTCGAGAATTGGCTGCTGACGTTTATAGGACTCCAGTCTTGTCATCTGTATTATATCCAGCAGTTGGAGCTGGTATTCAGATGATTTTTATCATTTTATTGCAATTTATTATTAATTATTTATTTTTCGATAGATTATGGACATCTTATCAATTGTGGACCACATTTATATTATCTACACTGACAGGGCCAATTTCATCATATTTCACTATGCATTGCTCTTCAACTTTCTTTGTGAATGGAAAAATATTGGCTTCTTTCTCTCCATTCATTCTCCCGGTGTCAATGCTAATCATAGCTTATATACTCAGTATTGGCTCTGTTATTTTCAGCTCAACACGCATTTTGCCGATTTTTTCAATCTTCAAATTGCTAATAATCATAATAGCGACATCTTCTATATCAGCAATAGTAGGAATCAAAATGTATGAAATATTTCCAATTCCAAAACTTTATAATACGCCAGAACCAGCAATTTATCCATCAAATATTCCGCTGCTTGGGAAATTGGTGAATATACCACTTGGATTAGTTATTGGAGTCCTAGTTGCTTTTCTTGATGGACAGGAATTAACTTATATTTCATATTCAATCATTCAGATGAGAAAAATTTCGTATTGGGGCTTCATAATTATAAAATCAGTTATGATTCTCATGAGTACTGCATGTATCACAGCAATTGGTGTTTTTTTCTTGCTAGTTTTCCAAAATTACAATTGGCAATGGTTTGCCTTCGTTTCTCCAGCTTCATCAGGAATATATTTAGCTATATATTGCAGCTGGATATTCAAATCCTTAATTAATGAGCGAAAAATTATTATTTCGTTTGAAACATCGATAATAACAGTTTTTATAGGTTTGACATTTTCGTTGATTAATGGGTGCTGCGGATATATAGCGTCAAGTGTTCTTGTCCACAAAATGTATGAAGATAGGAAAGTTGATTAACTTTCCATTATAAATATGTAAGTAAATATGTTATTAATACGGATGCATAATAGAATATTGTATTTATTTAGTGGATTTCTTATTCTCAACATAATATTCGTTATTTTTGAAGGTGCGCCTTTGCGAAATCGCTCAATACCTTGCAAACGCGATCGACATCGTCATCTGTTAAGCCATGGTGGCAGCCAACCAAGAATCCGTTCTTCATAACTATATCGGATTCTGGGAATGAGCGCTTGGACTCTTCTGGGAAGACGTTCAAGTAGGCTGGATGGCGGAGGATGTTGCCGGCCATTGTAACTCTTGTCTGAATCTGATTATCTTCAAGATACGTGAGAAGCTCCATTCTGTGCGGGCATTCGAGTGGGAATGCAAGGAGGAGGATCTCTGGCTTGATATCTGGCAATTTGTAGTACTTGGATGCGTATTCGTCTTCTCTAAGGTTCTTCAAATACCTGTTAATATGATTGTGGCGGATTTCTTCGAATTTTGGAAGCTTTTCCAGTTGTGTTAAACCAAAAGCAGCGTTCATTTCGCAAGCCTTGAAATTATAGCCGAATTCAACGTATAAGAACTTCCAGTCGTATTGAACGTCACCAAGGAGTCCATGGTTGAATCTTTCTGCGATCGATTCATCGTTATTTCCAGCGCGTCCCCAATCACGAATGCGAAGGGCTCTGTTGTACCAATCCAAGTTGTTAAACATGACGATACCTCCTGTGCCACCGGCTGTGATGATGTGGGATGAGTAGAACGAGCATGTGGCGATATCTGTTTCCGGTGTATGAGTAATCGTGTCGCAGGAGTCTTCAATTAGGATAATATCGCTGCGACCCATTTTAACGAGCTGAGCCTTCAATGCTGTCCAATCGATCTTGTTGCCGAGGAGATTCGGAATCATGATAACTTTCGTGTTCGGCGTAACCTCAGCGATAACCTGCTCGACTGATGGCACGTAACGCTGTGGAGAGATGTCGCAGAATTTAACCTTTGCTCCATTCTGTACTAATGGTGCGACCGTTGTTGAAAATGTGCAAGCTGGTGTAACTACTTCAACTCCGGGGCCGATTCCTGCACAGATGACTGCCAGCATATTGGCGGATGAGCCACTGTTAACAAATAAGCCGTATTTCTTTCCGAAGCGTTCTGAAAGTTTCTTTTCGAACTCTGCGGTCCTTGGGCCTGGTGACAGCCAGCCATCATTTAAACATGCAACAACAGCGTCAATTTCCTTCTGATCGTAGGCCTCCATTCTGTTTGGAGCATACCAGACTTTTTTCGTCATGTAAAATAATTAAAAATTATTGTCACTTTTTCACGAAAATTTAAAAATCGAAAAATCAAAACTAAAATCGATAATCTATATCCATCAATTTAAAAAATCAAATTCAAAAGTTTACATCTTCTCAATGGAAAATGAGATTAACTCATCACTGCATTTTCCACAGTACTGTTAAGCAGCAGAAAAGATTTTGAGTTTCTAATCCGAGATCTTATATTTTTTTCAAAATTTATCAAATAAAAAAAATTAAAGAGTTGTTAAATTTATAGAACGACAGCAAAATGATATATAAATTTGGTATTATTTCGCTCAAAGTCAAATATTTGAGCGGTTTATGATATGACTGATCAAAATCACAATCATTTTGCTCGTGAGCGGATTGTGAAGTATTCAAGTTTATCATGATAGTCAAACAAATTATAAATATATATAGTGGAACTAAAATTAGTGTCGTAACGTGCTTGACTTTTGAGAGAATTTTGATTGCACTAAATGAGTTTTTATATATAAATCACATTCATAAAAAATCTATGAGTTTTTTTTTTTTGTGATCCCTTAGAATTGTTTGAATGAGTCTTATGAAAATAGATTGGTTTACATTAAAATTTGATATGTAAATTGTGTTTTACATGTCAAATAGAGTATTTTACAATGACAGATTGACAAATTTTCTGTCAAAATTTCAAAGAATTACATATATTTTCTGTCATGTAAATATCTGAGAATCTGATACTGTAAGACAAATGATAAATTTAATACAAACTTCATTTCAAAAGTCTAACGTTTCAGATCCGATTTTGAAATATATATATAAATAAACATATATTTAATTTTTGTTTATTGTTTGCCGAAAGTTATCTGTCCAGGTCTATGAGGAATGTATTTCTACCTTTGATACTTTCAAAACATTGTCTAAACTTGTGCAGCATAATTTCTATGGAGCCATATTTGTATAAAAGAAGCTCGTTGGTGCACGTACTAGTTTTTGGAAGAGCGGCTGTCTTCATCCATGTCCATATTCATATTGCCAATAAATTTAATTTTGAAATCATCAAAAGGGGAGAGTTTCTTGTGAGGAACAAATAAAGTTCTTCACTTTTGAACTGACCTATGGCCGATAGCAGCATGTTTTTTTGAGAAGACGCCACATCATTAAATCACAGATTGTTCACTTCATTTACTTCGATGGTCATATTCTCATGCCTACTACATGATCATAGTCGAATGTGCTATGAAATGGTGTGAAGCATATCTTGATAGCATTACTGACATGATTAAGGGCGGGCTCCTCAGTTTTTGGAACCTTATTTTGGAATATATCTCTGTATATGAACTAGTAGCAATCATATAACT